>PVJI01015653.1:0-15805 GCA_004026765.1 Micronycteris hirsuta
ATCCTTTGAAGTGTTCATTTCCATACACTTTCTCATTATGTGTATTCTCAGCTATTATGGCAAAAATGATACCTTTTTCACTTCTGTCTTCAAATGCAAAATTTCAGAGATATCAAGGGCAGACAAAGTAGATGCTAATTACAAAAACAGCATTAAATACCTTTTTACTATCCCTTATATAACGTACTACATATACGTCTCTTGAGTAGTAGACGTTGTCATGGTCTCAGTTAAATAGGGACACTGTAGTACACATCCTTAACTGCTTATTAAAGACAGGAGGAAAAAAGCCAAAACTGTGGACTGTTGTCATTGGATGAAATAAAAAATTGATTATGGCTAATCATCATAGTTTATCAGTGGGAAGATAAAGAATGTAGATTTTTTTAGATCATATTTAGGTGAATTCCTTCAAGTTCAAAATCCCACTGCATGTTGGATAAAAACAGATGGCTTATTGATTGTTTATAGTAAAATGTTTCTGTGCATTTGCTCTAAAATTTGACTTAAAATGGGGGTATAATATTTACCTCCTCTGGAGTAACAGAATGTATGCTGCGTGATAACCTTGACATGTTTATGGAATCCTGTTTAATGGGCCCTCCAGAACACTGGTAAATACCACAGTTTGGTCTGTTTTCTACATTTTTTAAGAATCTGGAAAAGCTGTAGGAAATGAAATATATATCACAAATGTTTTGCATCTACTGGTTCTTCAAGTTTAGCAAAAGAGTCAAGGACAGTGTGTTCTGTTAACTGCATTCAAAACTGAATTTAAGAGGTTTTAATAGCTGTTTAGAATTAGTGTTTGAGTCCATATTACAAAGAATATTAAGATTTTTGGCACTGAATAGTCTTATATGTAGACTCTTAAAAATAAATGGACTTCATTTTTTAATTCCAAGTATGTAGATATATTGTTGTATAATGTATAACTATATACATATATATTTTATACAAAATATACATGTTGCACTTTTACAAGTACATTTTATTTTTCCCCAGATAAATAATCAGATTCTGTATGGAAGAAGTCACCAAAATGCATCTGCCATTATTAAGACTGCCCCATCCAAGGTCAAGCTGGTTTTCATCCGGTAAGATAGATATTTCATAAAATCTGAGATCTCTTCTGGAGATGTTATTATTTATGTAAGACTATTTTATCTTTGGTTTAACTAAAATCACTGTATTCTAAAAATACATTTTTTTTGTAACTGTAACTGTTAGAAAAGTATAGCCTGTTTAGAGTATGAGTCCTTCTTGTTATTTATATTTCACATGATAGTATTGGTAGTTGAGGCTATTATTCACAGTTCAACTTAAAAAATTTCCCTTCCTGGATCCGATTTCCCTCTCCATAACTATAATAGCACTTCCTAGCTGCTCCTCCTCTGTCACGATCATTTCGTACATGTGCTGCCTCATTCCTGTCTTCGTCAAAGAATAGTCAGGAAAACAGAACCCAGGGAAACTGGAGGAGCTTCGCGTTAAGAGTGCTGCTGGTGAGAAACGCAGAGGGGAGGAGATGTGAGCCCTGAGACCGAGTCCCCGGGGTGGGGGTGGGCGAGGGGCTCCACACGCACCTGCGGCTCGCCTGCTGGCTGACTGAGCCCTTCTGGCAAAACTGAATCAGAACTGGGAATCCTCGTTGGTGGTGGCCACCACTGCCTCGTCAGCAGTGGAGTGAGCTTTCATTCTCTGTTACTGAACCGAAATGACAGGTAACTCTGAATTAGTAGTAGGCGACGTGACTAACCCTGTATGTTTACGGTTGGTCAGCTTCTTTTCCTTTTGGGCCTTAGTTATTTGTAAGATGGTAATAACAAAACACCTACTTCATTTTGATATGAAGACAATTCAACATTTTGTAATGTTCAACAATTTGTAATGTTCAGTACAGTGTCTAGCATAAGGTAAAGGCTGGAAGAATGTTAACTGGTATTTTATGATGATGATTATTATTCTTCCTCTTCTGTCAGTAAAACCTATACAATCTCGGGATTTCTGGGATTATAGGGGCAATTTTATTCCCAGATATGGGCACTAATATAGATGATTGAAATATTTCTTTCCACACCATCACTTCCGCCTCAGGGCATGTTGCTGCTCTGCTCCTAAAGAAATCGTACGCTGTGACTTTTTCTCCCACTCGCTAGCATTTTCTGGCCTTCCAGTTTTTAACTCTCATTTCAAGAAGGAGAAACCTTTTTTCTTCTGTGTGTCTTTGTGTGTTAAGATGACCTCCTCTGGCTTACTCACCTTGACACACTCTGGTAGTCACAGATCTTTTTGAGTTTCTCTGCCCTCCTATTGCCAGAAGTTACAAAATTAGACTTAGAAGGTGAAAAGATGAATAGACTTGAGGAAAGCTCAGCCACTCAAGAGTGTAGAATGATGGGAATATTGGGGGGAACACTTTGTGAAGGGTCTGATAGTCTAGCCACTGTGCTGTATACCTGAGACCAATACAAATGTTGAAGGTGACCTTTAATTGAAGAATAAAGATCGCAGCTATGGGAGGCAGTTGGTGGTGGAGGGTCCAAGCAAGAAGGAAAAAGGACTCATGGCCATGGACAACAGTTTGGTTATTGAAGGGGGAGAGGGGTATAAAGAAGATAAATGGTAATGGAAAATATACAATAAAAAATGCCTTTTAATTTAAAAAAGGAAGAAAAAGAAAAAGCATTTAAGTTAAAAACAAAGAGTTTAGGATGTCCATTGAGAGAAGTCCGTACATGTAAGGAGTTCAAACCACTTAGCCGTGAAAACTTTGTATAGAGTCGTGTGAAGGTTACATGAGAAGACTTATATTGCACCCAATGGTACCTGCACTTAAGTGCTCAGCACATGGTGGCATGGTGCCATTATTAATGTTGCTGTTACCTATTCAGCATTTGTGGGGCCTTTATTACCCGTAATGGCCTCCTGTTTTAAAGATAGCAAAAAGAAAATTGAATAGGATCCAAAGGAAATCATTTAATGTAATTAAGTATTGAGAAATAGAACCCACCTCCTTCAAGAGAGAAAGGTTAAATGACTTGAGTTGTTTAGAATACAGAGGAGAAAGCTGAATAGAATTCTATAATGGTACTAAAGCCCCATTAATTTCGTGTCTGACTATTTCAATTTTGATTATTCAGAAGGGACCTGAGTGAAGGAAAGAATTTATTCAGTAAATTAATGATGTTGTATAATTGAGGGTGCTGCTGAATACTTCTTTACTGGAAGTGATTTTAAGCCATTTAGGAGTATCAGTGTGCGCTCAAAATATGTAATCTCATTATAGATGTTTCTTGCATGATCATTAAATTATAATGCCTAGCACATAGTAGGCATTCAAAAAAGCTGTATTTAATAACTTTTTTTTCAGTTCCTACATAACAATTCTACATTATTTATTCTCCAAAGACAACAATCGTAGTAAGTTAGTTTGACTTACTTTGTGGATTTAAAAATACATATAGAAAAAAATTAAAATAAAAATATGCAGTGTCATTATTTTACATAATTATTCATACTTTAGTTCCTTTTTCCACTGCTTTCCCAAATAATCTAAGTTAGAAAGACTTTCTATATCTATTTTTATAGAGAGAAAAAAATGTAGTTGTAATTCCAAACAATCTATTGTCATATCCACTTTTAGACTGTTAAGGAAAATGAGCTTAAATGGAATCGAGATATGTATGCACTGCTGACAACCTTTTATTTGATTCAATAGGTACGTCTCATAATTTGTGTGCCAACATTTTATTAATTAATGCTTCAGTTTTCATAAGAGAAGGAACTATTCATTTGCCTGAGAACTCTTAACTAAAGTGATGAATTCTTTTCTAAAGCAAGACTGAACTATAAGGCTTTATAAGTGATTAGAAGAACAAATCCTAAATTCACCTTACTGAGTTTGAAATTTGGCTTTATATTTGGGCTGTGTGAGCACAGTCAGTTTCCTGATCTGTGAAATGGGGATGCTACAGCCCATAAATCATCTGATATGTTAATACGTGTGAATTGTCTGGCAGTGTGAGCCCAACAATGTTCACTGCTGTAGTGCTGATGATGGTGATGATGATGATGAGGATGATGATACCAGGAAAAGGTGGGAAGAGGGGGAGGAAGGAGATAAAAGAAGTCTTAGAGAAGGAAAGAGGAAGACTAAAAACAATTACTCCTTCATATGTATTTTGTCTAATTCCAGCATCTTGAGTATTTTTTAATGTTTTATTGTTTATGCTATTACAGCTTTTCCATTTTCCTCCCTTTGCCGCCCTCCACCCAGCTGGCCCCCCACTTTCGTAGTCAATCCCCATACCCATCAAGTAATAGAATCTTGAATATTTTTTAAAGTAAAGCATATTCACAGTTTTAAAATGCTTTAATTAGCCCTGGCTGGTGTAGCTCAATGGATTGAGCGCGGGCTGGGAACCAGAGGGTCCCGGTTCGATTCCCTGTCAGGGCACATGCCTAGGTTGCGGGCCGGGTCCCCAGTGAGGGCCATGTGAGAGGCAACCATACATTGCTGTTTCTCTCCCTCTCTGTCTCCCTCCCTTCCCCTCTCTCTAAAATAAATAAATAAAATCTTAAAAATGCTTTAATTATCATCATAATGATTAACCACTGTAAGAGATAGCTACAGACATTATATCAAACCATTTCTGGTAAATGTTAGAATAGGAGACATGGGCAAAACCTGCCTAAAACATCTCTTTAAGTTCTCTGTCCGCTGCTGCTGCTACTGCTCCTGCAGCTCCTCCTCCTGTTTTTTCATGATGGCCCGATAGTGTGACAGGAAGTAGAGAACACTTTAATGGAGGAATGTATAGAGATAATCTAATTAACATAAATTAATCCCCACATCAATAAATATATTAGATTTTACATAAGTAATATCAATTTAGCGTCAGAATTTAAAGCAGTTAAGGAAATCAAGAAAATACTTGGTTAGCCAAAAAGTTCATTTTTTTCCATAGGATGGCTCTAATAGTGCTTAGTTGTCTTTAACTCATTCAAAACAATTTTGTTAGATTGTATTGTGACAGCTGTCATATCAGCATGCATGTTTTTAAAAAATTTATCAAAATTGGTGAATTTTTGTGTAGCCATTTTAATATTGAAGATGGAAGAAAGTAAGCAACATTTTTCATATGTTATGCCTTATTATTTCAAGAAAGGTAAAAGCAACTGAAATGCAAAAATAGATTTGTGCAGTGTATGGACAAGGCGCTGTGACTGATCAAACATGCCAAAAGTGGTTTGCAAAGTTTTGTGCTGGAGATTTCTTGCGGGACAATGCTCTGTGGTCAGGTCGACCAGTTGAAGTTGATAGCAATCAAATGGAGACATTGAGAAAGTCAATGTTCTAACATGTGGGAGAGAGCTGACATACTCAAAACATTTAAGTAAATGAAGTTATTGGTGAAGATAAAAGATGTGTTTTTTTATTTTATGGAAAAACTAAACAGGCTTTTTGACCTACCCAATGTTTTATGGCTCATCAGCTCTGTACTTCAGTGAAGGAGACGGCATAATGGGAGACAAGTTCTCTTCTCGTGTGGTAACCTGTGCATTTTAGGGGCTATCCAGCGTGCCCTCCTGTCTCCTTCGGGCTGATTGTCTAGTTCATTACTCACATAGGTACATCTTACAGCGTCTGCATGTATTTTACCTCTTTCATTCTACTGTTGCAAGAACTTCACTTTTGCCTTTTTGGAACCAAATCCTGGAGCAGTTAAATATTGACATGCTATCAGTTTTCAGGAAGTCACCACTTAAATCATCTTGGCACAACAGATACAATTATACTTTTAAACTGCATAACTTGTGTTTATATATTATTACTTTAAAAACTGAGTTTTATAAATTGTAGTTCTTTACAGTTAGTGCTTCTATTTGACAGTATTTTCTTCCTTAGTTGGAATTATTGATTCTCTGTGCATCTCCATTATATAGAAATTTTTACCTTTTTATACCTTGAGAGTACTTTTTCAAATTTGTTGACAATTGTGATAAAAATTGGGACTGGCCACAAATTTAGGAGTTTGATTAACAGTAAAGTAATCACAGAAAACTGTTCAAATATCCTGCAGGCAACATATTAATTTACTAGAGTCATTCGTCTGTACTGATGCACATTTATGTGATCAAGTTCTTGTCATATTCTTTTAGCACTTGTATTTATTCATAGACTAATGTCTGCCATGACAAAGTAACTGCTTGAGCTAAAGCCAACCCTGTTATTCATATACTAATTGATCTATAATTCACAAAGGGTCTGTGAGTCCTTAGTGAAAACTAGTAAGTTGCTGTTGTATATATGTGACTTACATAATCACTGCCCCTCCCTCTTTTTTTCCTACATCATTACATGTTGGACAATCCTGAATTGTGTAATTGTGCACCAGGCCACACAGGGACTCTGATATTCTGAATTTTTCTGCTCTGGATCATCCAGAGGTCCATTACAGTCTGGGTTCTTACTATGCACCACACATTTAGTTCTGTGGGTTTTCCTATTCAACCTATTTAAGTGCAGGGGGATAGCTGTTTTAACACTATGGAGAAGGAATTGCTGTATTTGGCAGTGCGGAGATCCAAGGAGATTAATGATGTTGCCTGCAGCTCTAAATGTCATGTATAACAACTCACTCTCCGTTACTTAATTATATGTGGAAAACATGTGCTGTGTAAAAACTCCTGGGGTATAAGGAGGCCAAATGAAACCGAACCCCTTGGATTTAGTGCTAGCTGTCAAGCCCTACTGAGTAAAAGTGGACTCACCATGGGATCACCTTACCATGGCGATTGAACATATGTCTTGTTTTTGTAATTAAAAATGCAGTGTGGTCTGTCATCCTCTGGCCATTTCCCTAAGAGATGGTATTGACTTGAAATTAATGTGACTGTCAGGGTCCTGTCTGGGAGAAGTCCATCCAAAGAAGCAAATTGAATGGCTGTTTTTAAAGTCCTTATTGTAGTCCTGATTCTGTATACTATCTAGTTTTGATCAATGTGATTGGGAAAGATGGTGGCACAGTTAGGAGTTTTACTTTCATTAAAAAATATTCATGCATTATTCAACAAATATTTGCTGCGTGCCTACCTGTGCTGGTACTGTGGAGTCAGAGGCTCAATCTCTGCCCTAAGCAATGAGACAGAGAGTAAACAGTGGAGTCCCTTATGCAGTGATGAAAGCCTATGATACTATAGGGACATACAGGAGACAAACCTAACCTAGTTTGGGAGCCTAAGAGAACGTGTCACAGAGAAAGATGCTGAAGCTCAGACCAGAAGGTTGTATAAGCAAAGTCATAGGTTTTTGACGTTGTACCCCAATATATCTGAACATTTACTTGTCGGAGAAAATCAGTCCTTCTCTAAGACAGTACCATTAGATGAGTACAGCTGTGTATGTCGTTTGTTTTGAATACTATAAGAAAACATCTTTCTGACTCTCATGGACCATTAAAGAAGGCAATGCCCCTTTTCACGTGCGCAGTGAAATGTCATTCATGGGACATCTGCCATGGAGGTTTGAGGAGGAGGCCTGTCGTTAGGAGCTGCAGGGAGAAAGGAAGTAGAGACACACTCCTACAAATTCAAGGCTCCTCTGTTTCTTGTTTAGTTGGACCATATGGTAGACCCATTTATAAGTCTCTCAGGTGGTCTGAAGTGCTGACTCTTGCTTAATTTCTTCAGTACATGTTTCCTGTACTATTCATTTTAAATGGTAATTTTGATTATTTATTTTATATGTAAGTAGAATTTATAAGCCTTTTAGTGAAAGAACAAGGTACAGTTGAAGTGTTTTGTGTTTTGCTCTTTTGTCAGACATTGCAATTTATGCATCCAAATAAGAATCATTGTTTCCTTTGACATACTGTGGTAACCTTGGGAAGCTGTCCATTAAATCTGGCTCTGATTCCATCGCGTCATACATTTCTAGAAACATTTTGAAAGCCTATGGCATATTCTTTTGAATATCCACAGTACATATAAATTTTCCTCCTTTGAGGGTGTTTATAGTTAGTCAGTCTTAACTGACCAAAAATTTTATTTCATGAACTAGGTGAATTCAGTGAATTAGGTAAGTATTGCTATCAAAGAAACAAGCCCATCTTTCTAGTATGACTTTGTAAAATGTCTTTGAAAATCAATTTTATTATTTCAAGGATAGAGTTGGTAATTTTTTCTTTGCTACTCCCACTCCTTAACATAGTACCAGTTTATGGAAATGATGACTACATTTGTTTCACTTCTGTGGCACTCAGAAACACCTAGTTGTTGTAATGGTCACAGGGATGATGTGGTGTTTTTTGTTTTTTATATCCACTAAATCAGTGGGAATGTAACTCTTTTTTTTTTTTTTTAATTTATTTACTTTTACACAGAGGGGAAGGAAGGGAGAAAGAGAGAGAGAAACATCCATGTGTCGTTGCCTCTCACACGCCCTCCACTGGGAACCTGGCCCGCAACCCAGGCATGTACCCTGACTGGGAATTGAACTAACGACCCTTTGGTTCACAGACCAGTGCTCAGTCCACTGAGCCACACCAGCCAGGGTGATGTCGTGTGTTTTGTTTTGTTTTGTTTTGTTTTGTTTTGTTTTGTTTTTGTTGGTCAATGTCTGTACCTCTTTCCCTGTGGAATGCCTATTTCCTTTGATAGACTCCACTCCTTCAAACACACACACACACATGCACACACACACAATGTATGTAGTGTGGTGGAACTGTAAATCTAGATGCCTGTCTCTCTGTGGAAGCTGAATGAGCCAGATCTTCCCCTCATTGCTGAGGTGTGACCATTGGTTGGTCGTATGAACTAAGCCTGGGCAATATGATACGTTAGGTTTATAATAGAAGGCAAATAATATGAGTGGTTTTATGTGAATGGCATTTATTCATGGAGTCACAGCACCTTGAACAGAAGTTCCGGCTATGTATCTTTGTGCTTCCTGCTTCCTTGTCCTCTGACCGTCTCTTAGTTTCTATCTGTTCCAAGTCTGATCACATAGCCTGCCTGTATTTCATGAGATCCCAGTGTCCCTCTCATTCCCCTCTGCTTAAGTTGACCCAAATTTATTTCTATTGATTTGTTTGCTGCCAAAGAATGGGTGGGAAGGGTGATAAAAGTAGAACCATCTTAACAAATCATGAGCAACCAGAATGAGATATTTGGCTTTCCTCTGCACATGTTCTTGTCACATTTAGGCTTTTAGCTTTGATTCTCTGTTTTTATCCTTCACACTTGTTTAGCAGAGCACAAGACTGCTGAACAAGTCTCTACTAAGGATCTCCAGTAGGACATGTTTCTATTGCCAAAGCATCTACTGGCTCTTGAAAGGAGGTCACCGTGATTATCTCAGAGGAATCAAGCAGGAGCTAATATTTTGGATTTATACCTGGGGTGGGGCTGGGGGTGTCACCTTTCCCAGCCCATCGCCTTATGGTGAGGGTGGGGTGCCTCAACGGTGTTTGGACTTTGCTATCCAGGAAAAAGAGACAAATGGCATGGGGTATCTACTACACTGCCTTAAAAAAAAAAAAAAGATCCCTTTTAGTAACTTATTAGCCTAAGTCATCTATCCTACCTAGTCATAAACTTCCTCATGAACCCTCCCGCCAGTCTGCACTGCCAAATATTTGGTGAGCCGCCTTTTCCTCTGCAGGACTGGCAGTTATTAAGAACTTGCCTGGGGCCACCTTTGTAAAATGTGGGTCTGGATGCTAAGTTACTCCTCATTAGTGATTGACATTGTTTAGAATGTCAAGTAAATAGAGTTCATAATTGCACTGTCATTGGATATTTATTTCAAATTCAGCCAGTTTGTTGTTTTTTTCCTAATGTAAATGGGAAACTATTCAGTCTATTCAGATAGTTAGAAATATCTTCGGGAATCTTTTCAGGAAGGGAGTTTTGCTCCCACTGAGAGATGATTTGCCTTGTTTTATATGTTACTTCTGGTTCATTCACATGGAGATTTCCTGGCTGAATATTAATTTGTTGCCGTGTTTCAATTGATAGAGTAAATGTAGAGTCGATTTTTTTTCTGTCCATATGTATCTGACATTACTATATTTACCACAAGCAGAAAATAACGTAGAGGCTGCTGAGGTGTGTTCACGTGTTCCTCATTTATTCAACTTCTCTGTGTGTGCGTACCTAAATCTTGTGCTAGGCACTAGATTGTAATTGTAATCACTTTAGAATAGGTTGCAGACAAATTAAATCAATCTACTCAGCAGCCCAGGCTGAATTCAGGCCCTTAATTTCTGCTTTTGATAAAATGCTATTTTGTTGGCATAAAGTAAGAGCCTATGGGTTTCCGAAAGTGAATTTTGAAGTGGCAAGACCAGAGCGGTCTTGAAGACAACAATGATTTTCAGTTATTTTCTAAATATTTCAAACATGTCCTCATCACACTTGTACTTTTTTTTTGTCTTGATTAATATTTTTAAATTGTGGTAAAATATGCATAAAATTTACCGTCTTAACCACTGGAAGTGTGTGGCTTGGTAGCGTTATGCGTATTTGCATTGCTGCGCAGCCGTCACCGCCATCCATCTCCGGAACTCTTCGCGTTGTGCAAAGCCGAAGCTGTTCCCCTTTAAAAGTAACTCCCCTTTCTCCCCTTCCTCTAGCTCCTGGCAACTACCATCTACTTTCCGTCTCTGAATTATATACTAGGTACTTTATAAAAGTGGAAATCTTACAGTTTGTGTCCTTTCATTACTGGCTTATTTCACTTCCCATGTTTTCATGGTTCATCCTTGTTCTAGCATGTGCCAGAATAATATTCCATTTTATGCACATGCCACGTTTGTTTCTCCATTCTTCCGCCGAGGGACACCTCGGGTTCCTTCTGCTCTTTGACTATTGTGAATAATGCTGCTATGAACATGAGTATACAAATGTCTCTTTGAGTTCCTACTCTCACTTCTTTTGGATATATTCCCAGAAATGGAGTTGCTGAATGTGGTAGCTCTATTTTTAATTTTTTCAGAAATGATCATACTGTTTCCCCTAGCAGCTGTACCATATCATTAACACCAACAGTGGACAAGTGTTCTAGTTTCTCCAAAACCTCACCAACACTTATATTCTGTTTGTTTTTTTAATAGTAGCCATTCTAATGGGTGAGAAGTGGTATCTCATCATTGTTTTGATGTCCATTTCTCTGATGATTAGTGGTGTTGATCTCTTCTCATGTGTTTACTGGCCATTGGTATGTCTTCTTTGGAGAAATGTCTTTTCAAGCCAAGTCTTTTGCCCATTTTTTAATCAGGTGGTTTGTTTTGTTGTTGTTATTGTTGAGTTGTGGGAATTCTTTAGTATTAACCCCTTATCCCCTTATCAGATAAATGATTTGCAAATATTTTCTCCCATTTCATAGGTTACCTGTTCATTCTATTGATTGTGTCCTTTGATGCACGGAAGTTTTTCATTTTGACGTGGACCAATTTATCTACTTTTTGTTGATGCTACTTGTGCTTTTAATGTTGTAGCCAAGAAATCATTGCCAAATCCATTGCAATGAAGCTTTTCTCCTACATTTTCTTCTAAGCGCTTTATAGTTTTAGCTCTTACAAATAGATCTCTGTTCTACCTTGAGTTAATTTTTGTATATGGTGTAAGGGAAGGATCCAGCATCATTTTTCTGCATGTGGACATCCAGTTTTCCCAGCATCGTTTGTTGAAAAGATTATCCTTTCCCCATTGAACAGTCTTGTCACCTTGTTGAAAACCATTTGACCATGTATATATGAGGGTTTATTTTAGGCCTCTCTATTCTGTTCCACTGGTCCATTATGTCTGTCCCTATGCCAGTACTGTATTGTTTTGTTTACTATAATTCTGTAATACATTTTGAAATCAGGAAGGATGAAACCTCCAACTTGTTTTTTCCCAAGATTCTTTTAGCTATCTGAGATTCTGCATGGACTTTAGGATGGAACATACTTTCTCTTTAAAAGAAGTAGAAATGCTTCTTGGAGATAACTCAGTCCCTGATAAATGAAAGTTATGGCATTTTATAAATATACACACCACCCATTGTATCATATTGCTTTTTCTTCCCTCATTCACAAATTGTCATGGGCTCATTGTTCTTTCCTGAAAGGTAAGTATGTTCTCCTCATAGCCAATAAATCTTTTTTTCCTTTTTTACCACAATCCGTAGTATTCTTTCAGAATTTATATTGGGCAGAATATCCCATATTTATTCTAAGGAATTAGTCAGTGGTTGTTTGATTGATGTTTCAAATAACATGTTAATAAAATATCTTTTTACAACTTGAATTATGGTTACAACTGTGATGGATAAGGAATAAACATATAGGGTTTTATCAACAGATCCCTCTCTAGAACACGTACGCACTTCCAAAAATGCAGTGAAGTATTCTTAGAAGAGTAAAATGAAGTTGCTGAGAAAGGTCATGTAACTTTAGAATTTCAGAGGAGAGCAAGATTACTGTTGGAGAAGTGGGTGCAGCAAGAACCAGTTTAATGCTGCTTGGGTAGACTTACATGGGAAAGAATTAACTGCATGAATGGACTTCATTCAAACATTTATTGAGTACCTACTATTTTCCAGATGCTGTATAAAACTATATAGTTAATAAGTCCTCCAAGAGCCTCTAAGACATGCAAATAAGGAACTGTGCATCAGGCAAAACAAGCACCAATAGAGATAAGACTATGATGTTGGGTTATTGAGATTTTAATTTTCAGGCTTGGTTGATGGGCATGCAGTCAAGTGGTTCAAGTTAAAAAGGGCGTGATTTAGATTTATTGAGACTCAGAGCAGAAAAAGGAAATAAATACAGGTTCTGTTCTCACAGTCCAGGCATCATGAAAAGCACATGAATTAGGGTGAAAAACATGGGACTAGAAGAAAAGACAAGAAAGGATGAAGTCTTTAGAAAGAAATCATGAGAATTGGTGATTTTTTTTTGGGGGGGGGGCGTTATAAGGGTAGATGCTGAATGAATTAAGAGTAACTGAGAACTTAGCACCTGGAAATTTCAGCATCTGAGACTGATCGTCATAAAACCCTATGTTGTCCCTTAGTACTCGGCATTTACATTCTCTCACACCAATTCTATTATAGGTTAAGAAACAAAGATTTTAGAAAGTTGTTTAGTATCTTGTTTACGTTATATTTTACTGATAGAACTTACACAGATAGAACTGTATTTTTGCCTCGGCCTGCTTAGGTCTAGACATCTTTTCAGAATAACACGTCGTTGTCTTACACTACATACAGGGGCCGGCAGAAGTAACGTCTGCTTGAGCGTGGTTGGTAGGGTAATGATATGGGTGTAATAATTTATAGTTTTAATTTGAACATTTCACCTAAAATGTCATGTGATGTGCTTGAGTGTGATATCATTATGTTACAGAATGACATGCTTATGATTTCGTAATAAAAGATTTTGTAATAAAAAAGGGTGTTAATTATGCTGGACCCCGTGTAATCATGTCCATTGGTATGTTCTAGACACGACACCCCTGATCTGTATGTGTGTGCTCTAAATTTTGAGTTCCTGGGAGGAACAGTCTATTGGCCCAAACCAAGGCAGGCGCCTGCCCCCCACACCCACTCAGGCTGAGACAGGCTATCAGTGTCACACAGTGTAGACATCACCGCTATAGCCCGTGCAGGGAGTCACTGTGGGCTGGGCAGACACCCCAAGAAATGTCCGTTAATGTGTTTAATACTGACAGCTCGGTGACTACAGGCAGCACATTGTCATCACCTCGTTGAAGCTGCATGGAAAGCACAGAGCATAGTTTCAGTAGTTCTGCTTTCTGCCTTTTCCCTGCCCCATTAAGATCACTTTTGTGCAACAGACATTTATAGTACACCTACTCCCTGTCAGCTATAAGCTGGGGATACAAAGAAATCAGATCCCATCTCTGTGTTCAGCGAGGGAGAAAGAACAGCATGAGTAATTTTAATAGAACAGGGCAAATACAATGATAAGGAAGGACATGTACTTGCAGGGTTCCTTACCCGGAAAAATTGTTCTCACTGTTCTCACTGCTAGAACTCCATTATCTCTCTCTCAACAGCTGTTAAAGACAATTATAAAAGCACCAGCAAACAATTACGATTCCTGATTGTGTCGTGTATGGGGCACCAGGGCCTAAGTCACTTATGCAGCATATCGGAAAGGGAAAGTTCATTATGAAGCAAACAAATTTCATTCCTTATGAGTATCAGAGAATATGAGGTGTCAGAGGGTCCCCCAAAATCACTCAAGTTAACCGCTTGTTTGAAGTGTAAATGGCTTCTCTCCTTTGGTCTCCCTCATTGTACTTCTTTCTCTTTAAAATTGCTGCCGTGTCAGGTCTCCGCTGGCTTGGTGCTGTGGTGGTGTGTGAACACTCACTAGTAAGTGGATTATACGGGGTTATGAGCTGTGACTTCTGATAGCAGCTTTCTTCTCTTCATTTTTAAGCCTCACAGTAATTCTCTTCTGTGAGGCTTAAAAAAATTAATAGGGACTTTAAAGGCCAGGAAAGTCATATTAATTTGGGGAAAATCATTAAATTGTGAAAGGATAACTTGGCTGATTTGAGCTAACTTGGTCCAGCTAATCATGATTTCTCAATAAGAATTTCTGTGCAGCCATATTTTTAATGCTGGTAACCTTTGAAAGAGAGAGGAAAGGCCATCTGCTTAATTACTGCCAAATACACTCTGCCCCATGAGCTCTGAATCCTGAGTAGACCTGTCCTGTTGACTTTTGACTTTAAGCTAGAGCTGAGCTTTATTGCATTATTCAATGGGAGGAAACTGAATAGGAAAGAAATGCTATTACTTACTCAGGAGTAACTGACTACCTCTTCTATGTATGAGCAAACTGCTGGGGAATGGATTGCACTCCATGAGAAACAATAGCCATCTCTGAACATAATAAGGCATGCCAAGGCATCTATAATGCTGTCAGAAAAAAAGATATTCTGGACTTCCGCCAAGATGGCGGCGTAGGTGGACGCACTGCGCTGCCACTCACAACCAGAGAGTTTAAACAATGAATTCAATAGCGAAAAATAAACAATCAGAACAGACAGAATCGAACTGAAGGGAAGTCCGACACCCAGGAAGTTGGGGAGGACGTACATCCAGGCCGGTAAGCGGGGCAGAACCGAGCAGAGGAGCGGAGCGAGAGGCAGTTTGTCTGGAGGAACTCACCCCGGGAGCGCCTAAACAAAACACTACCCCGAGCAACGGGTGAACCTCGCAGGCCGGCGGCGTAACCGGAGAGGCCGGTGGGAACCAGCAGGGCTGAGACTGGCGGAAAAGGCAGTGGGGAACTGGGGAGCAGAGGGTGATAGGGAGTGGCGGTGAACGGCAGACACCATTGCTCCCTCCCAGACCCCGCCCCCAGAGGAAACGTCACAAAAAAGCGACCCAGGTTGCCAGGCACCGACAAACACCTAAGACTCCGACAGGTGCGCCAAGATAAAAAAGAATGAAAATGGCCAAAATGAAAGATCAGAACAAATTACAACTAACAGACAAAAAGATAGCTAAATTAACAGATGCCCAGTTTAAAACACTGGTAATCAGGATGCTCACAGAACTGGAAGAAATAGTTGAACAAATGAACAATACGATAAAGATAATGGAGGAAGATTTGCAGGGAACCAACAGGGAAAAAAGGAAGCTGGGACTCAAACCAATGGGGTGGACCAGAAGGAAGAAACAAGAATTCAAAAAAATGAGGAGGGACTCAGGAACCTCAGAGATATTTGTAAAAGACCCAACATCCAGATCATAGGGCTGCCAGAAGGACAG
>PVJI01015653.1:15905-40642 GCA_004026765.1 Micronycteris hirsuta
AACCCCAAAGAAGCGGGACCCAAAGAGGAACACACCAAGGCACATCATAATAACATTACCCAAGGTCAAGAATAAGGAAAGAATCTTACAAGCAGCAAGAGAAAAGGAGACAGTTACCTACAAAGGAATTCCCATAAGACTGTCAGTGGATTTCTCTAAGGAGACCTTCCAAGCAAGAAGGGGCTGGAGAGAAATATTTGAAATCATGAAAAGCAAGGACCTACAACCAAGAATAATCTATCCAGCAAAACTGTCATTTAGAATGGAAGGGCAGATAAAGTGCTTCTCAGATAAGGTCAAGTTCAAGGAGTACATCATCACGCAGCCTTTACTATATGAAATGTTAAGGAGTTTTATATAAGGACTCATGAGAGAAGGCACCACGGCCAGATCAGCTACCAGGGAACTCAGATCAGCCACAGCCAAGACGCTTGTGAGGTAAGCAAGCAAAATAGAGAAACAAATTATAACCAGAGACATTGAAATTTAGAACAATCTGGCAGTAACCAGAGGGGAGGGGGAAGGGGATAATGGGGACAAGGGTATTCAGGAACTGCTATAGAGGACAGATGGACAAAACCAAGGGGGAGGGTGGAAGCAAGGGAGGGAGGTGGGTTGCCTGGGGTTGGGGTTGGGGGTAAATGCAGACAACTGTAAGTGAACAACAATAAAATAATTTTAAAAAAAAGAAAGATATTCTTCATGCTCTGTATCAATTCATAGTTTTAGGGTTTTTTTTTTTTTTTTCTTTCTGCCCTGATTTGGCTGGTATGCTAGATAATCCAAGAATCTGAAAAGGTTAGAGCAAGAAATAGCATTTAGCCTTCACCTCTTTATTTATACTTTGCTTCATTTCATAAGAATTTATTTCAGTTTAAGATTCGTATAGTTTAACCTACTTACTTAAGAGATCAGGAAACTGATTCTCGTAGGATTTATTTCCCCAAAGTCCTATAGCTAGTTAGTGGTAGTACTAGAATTGAAACTCCTAACTCTGTCTCCTTATTAAAGTGAGAGGTTATTACATTTTAAAAAATAGCCATGTTAAGGACAAACTATTTGCCTGGCACTGTGTTTACCCTAGATGATATAATAGACAGTAGGAAGGACATGAATCTTGTCCTTGGAGTGCTTGCCCGCTGAGGGGAACATGGATTTAAAGCAAGCGTTCATACAAATCAGTCAGGTAAATTATGAATGAAACGGATCTGTGATCATTGAGTAGGGTGGTAGAAACATGCATATACTGGAATCCTAGAAGGCTTGTTTCAGAAAATGGCATTTATGGTGAGCTATGAAGGAGAAATAAGAATAAATCAGACAAAGGATTTGGGCAACAAGCATGCAGAGAAGAAGAAAAGAGAATGAGAGAAGGCCCTGAGGTACTGAGTGGAGCTTGGCTCAGGTGAGAAAGGGAAAGAAAGCCGGTGTGGCAGGAGAGGAACAAAGCAAGCAGGGAGAGAGGACAAGAGGAGGCTCGACTGCTCAAGGCCTGGCCGTCTCCCGACAGTTCTGGACTTGACCCTGAGTGCACTAAGAAGTCATAGGAAGATTTAAAGCAGGGGATAGAAATCTAGTCAGATTTGTGATTTGGAACCATAATAACTTTGCTAGGTGAAGAATGGATTGGTGAGAAGATGAGGAGCATAAGTAGGGAGACCGACTAGTACGCTACGACGTTAATACAGATGAGAAACGCTGGTGGCCTGCACAAGGGTAGGAGGAAAAGAAGTGCAGAGATTCAAGATATGTTTTGAAGGTACAATCAACGAGATTTCTTTTTTTAGAAGTCAGGGTTTTTTTATTTAATATTAATACATTCTAATCAAATAGTAACAGCAGTAAATATGCATTTTGAAAAAACAGGCAGGTATCCCCCTATATCTGGAAGAAAATTAAGTCAAAGTTTTCTACATGGTAGAAAAAGGAGACAACTGCTGATGTCCACAGGTAGGCAATTCAAGGACAACTTGGAAATTTCTAAAACCATTTCCAAAAAAATCAATGGCAACAGGTTGGGACACAACTACTTCAAAGGGTAAAATGTCTATATCTGCATGGTTTTATTAACAGGGATTGACTGCATCTGTATAGCATGGATTGGATATACAATTGAGGCATGAGGGGTTTTAAGAATGACTCAGGTTCTTGGCAGAACAGCCGGGCAGATGCTGTTACATTTGCACAGGTGGAGAAGAAATTGACTCTGCAACCCTCGGGGGACTGAGAGGGATAAAGGGCTCTATTTTATTTAAGATGCTTGTCAGACAGCTAGTGGAGGTGTGAAGTGGGATATGCAGACTGTAAGCTCAGAAAAACACCTGGGCTAACTATGTGAACTTGGAAAACATCAATACATAGACAGTCTTTGAACTTAAAGAAATAATTCGCCTAGTTGAGGTTATTGAACTCACACTGGAGGAGAAGGATGGATGGGACATAAATTAAATTTAAAAAAAGCATTTTGGGTAAAGACCGTGATATGATTAAAACCCCAAAGCAGGAATGATGTGGACCAATGGATCTTTTTCCAATTGGTAAGAAATAAAAAATAATATGGGTGGGATTTTGATTGTGCTCCTAAATCAGGTAGTGGTTATCCTAGATAATCTGGTCATATAGAGAGATCTGTGAACTGTCTTTACATACCAATAAGAAGCATTTTTTGGTGCTTTGTTTATATTGTGAAATCTTAGCAGGGGTGTCCAACCCATGACCTGCGGGCTGCATGAGGCCCAGGATAGCTGTGAATGTGGCTCAACACAAAATTGTAAATGTACTTAAAACTTTTTTCGCTCATCAGTTTTTGTTAGTGTTTGTGTATTTCATGTGTGGCCCAAGACAGCTCTTCTTCCAGTGTGGCCCAGAGACACCAAAAGGTTGGACACCCCTGCGAGGCTTAGAGTCAGACTTAACATAAATCTTGATGTAATTATATTGGTTGTGCATCATGATTCAAGAGTAAAGGATAAATCACCCACAGAAACACCGTCTACCATTTGCTAATAAATAACATAGTGGAAATAAGCCCAAATAATCAGAACTGGTATTCCAGGAGTTGTTCTCTGCCTGTTGCGCTGGTGATGAACTTTCAGCTCCCACCTCTTCTGTTCCCATCAGCATGACGAGGAGTAGAATTAACCTAACCCACACAGCGTTGCCCGTCTGGATCTCTGCTTTCCCCATCCATCACTCCTCCTCACAGTGGCCACCCATGTGGGGACTGTCATATACATCACATCGTCCTTCATTTGGCAGAACAGAGTAAGAAGCCAAGCGAGGAGGCAGGGAATCTTTCCAGTTCAAAGAACAAAATGCTGTAAACATTAGTGGGGCCTACAGGTTACACACACCCTTTTGAAAAATTTATACTCCTCAGTGCAGAAAGAGTTGATGACTTTCCAAAATTATCCTCTGCAGCACCTGACTTACTAAGCAGGATTTGGTCAGCTCCTAGCATCATCACTCTTTGTCACTAATAATTGTATCTCAGTACCCCTTGAGTAATATATCTATTTTGCATATTATATATATTTTTAATTCTGTAGAGCTGAGTGTGCATTTTCAACTGAGAACTGAGGAAATGATTCTAATTCGAGCCAGGAACTTGTCATTTACTGTGTACTGATTCTGCCTATTTTAACATCCACAGAAATGAAGATGCAGTCAATCAGATGGCTGTTACTCCCTTTCCATTACCATCAAGTTCTCCATCTTTTATTGAGGTAAGGTGGCTCCTAATTAGCTTCTAGTGAATATATTAGACATATTTGTCATCATTATTTTTTCCAAATCTAGCTTTTTGATTTTCAGTATCTCATTCCAACCCCGTAGATTTATTAACTAGGGAATTTCCCTAATTAAAGTAATAGTATTTGAAGTATGATTGTAAAGTAATATAAAAACAATGTTAAACAAACACATTTGAATTTAATGATATGAGTATTGCCTTCCTCAGAGGTCTTTAAAGGTTTTTTTTTCTGACATAAAACTTGTCCTAATTGGGCATTTCAGAATTTATTAGAAAATTATTTTTTTAAATAACTGCATAATACCTCTTTCTTTAAGGTTTTAAAACAATTTAATACTTGTGATTGCAGCTATCTTTAAATAATTACTTTCAATTATTGATAGGGAAATTACTAATCCAACAAGATTGCTATCATAATGATCTGCTTCTAGAGATAGATAGCTCTATAGTCAGTGTGTCTTCCCAGCCCAAGGAGTGTTACATTCTCTTTATTATTTTACTCATTGAATTATTTTTTTAATTTCAAAAGGAATGCACACTTACTATGATTAATTGGATGCAGATTTATTATGGAAAAAGTTGATTTTCCTTTTCCCACCTCCCTAAGGAAGTTAATATTTACTGTTTAGTATCTCTTCATACTTTTTCCTTTGCTGCTATAACAAAAATAAACAATTACATATGAATAGTATCTCTCTTAGCAAATATTCAATTATATAATCTATATTCTTTTTATTCAACAAGTATCAGTGAGTGCATGTTTTATGTATGGGCACTATTTTGGGTATTAAGATACAGATATGAATAAAACAGATAAAGCTCTATGCCAGGTTCAGTTACATACTAATGACAAAATTAACTAACAAATGAACTAAGGGAACTATCCATAGTGGCCAGTGCCTTGCAGATAATTAAAGTATGGGATGTAGCTTGTGACCACTTTGGCTGGTCACAGGGAAGACCTCTTAGACAAAGTGAAACTTAAACAAGATCGAAATGATGAGGAGCCAGACATGCAAAAATAAGGGGGAAGGGCTTTCTCTGCATGGGGGGACAAAAATAGCTCTCCACTGATGAGCTGGATGTGTTTGAGGAATGTGTCTGGGAGCATATATGTACAGTAGAAGCCACTGGAAGGTTTTTAACAGGGGAGTGAAGTAAGCTGATGTACATTCTACTACATAGAGAATAGACTGTAGGAAGGTAAAAGTATTATGCCGGAAGGCAGAAGCCCGGTGTGACCCACGTGTGGTTGGATGAGGTTTTGGTATTGGAAGCAAAGAAAAGTGAGCTGATTCTTGATGTTTTGGATTTCACATCGGTCTTGCTTGTTTAGATGTGGCAGCTGAGGGGAAACAGAGATTCATGGATAAACCTAGATGTATGGGTATAGTGCCATTTACTACAGTCTGTTGAAGAGTGCTGGTCTTTAAAAGAAAAGCAAAAATTAAGGGGTTTGTTTTAGATAAGTATAAAGTGCATATTATACATCCTTCTGGGATCGATTCTGTACATTAAAAAGAGAAAACTTGCTTTTTTTGCTTAATATAGTGATCATATATCTATATGCTCTGTTATAATCTTTTTCCAAGTGACAGGTATTCAGATGACATTCCAGTGTTTTGCCAGTAAATGATACCAAAATAAACACTGGCACGAGGTGCACACGCATGCGTGTATCAGTCATATGGTGCTTTTATTACTATAACATGGATTTCTCCAATGTACAGTTGCTGATTCAGAGCAATACAAATTCAAAATTTTAATCTGTATTGACCAATTGCTATTTGAAAAGATTGTAATGATACATATTGACTCTTTACCAGTAGAAATTTAGCCACAGTTTTGCCAGTACTGGCTATTTTCATTTTAATTAAGAACTAAAGACGGCAGTTCTCGTGGTGGTGGAAATGAGGGATACCAGAGCCATACTACTTCAGTCCAAATTCTAGTACAAGCATACACTAGACACATGACCTTAGGTAGTTATAGTAACCTCTTCTACCCTCACTTACCTGCAAGGAGATAGCAATATGAAGTCCCTACCTCCATAGGGTTGAGATTAAATAAGGTGTATGAGTGTATGTGTATCTTGTGCCGGCGCATAGTAGCTACCCAATAAATGTTAGTACTTAATTACTAAGCATTTTGTGTTTGTAAAATGTCACATAAAATTATTTAGAAGGCTAGGGGTCGATATTATGTAAAGGTTTTTTCTATAGTATTATTAGTTATGAATGTTCCCATCAAAATATCATCCCCTTGGAAATGAATTTTTCACCCTCTATATTTTTTCTCCATGTAAAACAAAAGTACCTTTATAATGACCAAGAAAACTAGTCTTTCATTAAATTGTAAAGCTTCTGTGAGATCCAGCTTTTGTGTGGGCAAATGTATACTGTTGGTGTCAGCATTTAGTTTGAGAGTACTATTTCCTGGTTTCTGTTTTGTTTCCTTTGTTTTCTTTCTGTCAGGAATGACTTCCTTTTTCACTTAAATTATATTTTATTGTTTATGCTATTACAGTTGTCCCAATTTTTCCTACTTTGCCCTTCCCCACCCAGAACCCCCAATCCCTCAGGCAGTCCCCACACTATTGTCCATATCCGTGGGTCGTGCATATATAGTCTTCTGCTACTATATTCCCTATGCTGTACTTTATATCCCATAGCTATTCTGAAACATTAAATTAGTACTTCCTAATCCCTTTGCCTTTTTTGCCAGCTCCCCACCAACCCCCATCCCCTCAGGCAACCATCAGACATTCTCTGTATCTATGATTCTGTGTCTATTCTACTTGTTCATTTTTTTTGTTTTTTAGATTCAGTTATTGATAGATATGTATTTATTACCATTTTATTCTTCATATTTTTTATCTTCTTAAAGAAGACTGTTTAACATTTCATATAATACTGGTTTGGTGGTGATCAACTTCTTTAGCTTGTTTTTGTCTGGGAAGCTCTTTACCTGTCCTTCAATTATAAATGGTAGCTTTGCTGGGTAGGGGAATCTTACTTTTAGGTTCTTGCTTTTCATCACTTTGAATATTTCTTACCAATCCCTTCTAGCCTGCAAAGTTTCTTTTGGGAAATCCACTAAAAGTCTTATGGGAGCTCCCTTGTAGGTAACTAACTGCTTTTCTCTTGCTGTTTTTAAGATTCTCTCTTTGTCTTTAACCTTTGGCATTTTAATTATAATATATCTTGGTGTAGGCTTCTTTGGGTTCCTCTTGCTTGGGACTCTCTGCACTTCCTGGACTTGTATGTCTATTTCCATCACTGAGTTAGGGGAGTTTTCTTTCAGTATTTTTTCAAATAGATTTCCAATTTCTTGTTCTCTCTCTTCTCCTGCTGGCACCATGATACAAATGTTGCACATTGAAGTTGTGCCAGGAGCTCCTTACACTATCCTACTTTTTTTAAATTCTTTTTTCTTCTTGCTGTTCTGTTTGGGTGTTTTTTGCTCCTTTATATTCCAAATCTCTGATTTGATTTTTGGCTTCCTCAACTCTATTGTTGATTCCCTGTAAATTGTTCTTCATTTCAGTTAGTGTATCCTTCATTCATAACTGATTCTTTTGTATCATTTCCGTGTCCTTTTTTATGCTGTTCAAGTACTCACTGAGCTCATCTACTCTTTCCCTAAGTTCATTGAGCATCCTTATATCGGTTTTGAACTCTGCATCTGATAACATTGTCTCCATTTTGTTTAGCACTTTTTCTGTTTTTGTTCTCTTCTTTCATTTGTATCATGTTTCTTTGTCTCCTCATTTTGGCAGCCTCCCTGTGTATGTTTCTATGTATTATGTACAGCTGCTACGACTCCCTGGCTTGGTGGAGTGGCCTAATGTAGTAGATATCCTGTAGCGTACATTGGTACAGCCTCCCCTATCACCTAACCTGGGTATTCAAGGTGTGTCCACTGCGTGGGCTATGTATACCCTCCTTTTATAGATTAGCCTGGATTGCTTTTGCCAGGTCAATGGGAGGGATTCACCCAGGCTGATAAGCCACAGGGCTGGCTGTAATTACTGACCACCAACCTCAGATCACTGTGAAGTATCAGCTGAGTAGGAGCTGACTCCACAAAGCAGGACTTACTTCAGCAGGGCCCTGGTGCCCACCAGTTCTGCTCCTTGAGTGTGTTGCTTATGAAGGTGGTTGTGTGGTGGTGCTCCAGTGTTGTCTATAGTTGTCCACTAGGTGCGCAGGATCTGGGGCCTCCTGGAAGGTACAGGCCGAGGTCAGCTACTGCCTATGATCTATCCAGGGCCACCAGGCATAAGCTACAAAGTTGTCTTCAGCCCTGGCTGGTGTGGCTCAGTGGATTGAGTGCAGGCCTGTGAACCAAAGGGCTGTGGGTTCAATTCCCAGTCAGGGCACATGCCTGGGTTGCAGGCCAGGTCCCCAGTTGGGGGCACACAAGAGGCAACCACACATTGATGTTTCTCTCTCTCTCTTTCTCTTTCCCTTCCCCTTACTCTAAAAATAAATAAATGAAATCTTTTTAAAAAGTGATCTTCAGATGTTTGGTACTTGTGCTAGGCTTAGAGGTCCCCAAGTGAGGCCAAGCTGTGAACCAAGGCCAGCTACTTCTAGTGCCAGGCCTGGGGCCACTTAGTGGGAGGTATGGGACTCGCTGAAGCAAGCTGTTTCATGTTTGAGAGCATTTAGGACAATCTAAAGCATGAGCCAAGATAAGCCATTAGTATGGAAAAGCCATTGGAAACAGCTTGGGTGCGCCTGAAAGTTGGGCAGGGTAGAGCCTCAGAGAATCACCAGGGTGAGGCAAACAGTATTAGCCAGGTTGATGGAGTCACAGATATGGTGCCTGCCTGCTGGCTCTGTGTGGGGAGGGCTAAGAAAAGGAACAAGGGCCTCTGCCAGCACTTTTGTCTGGGAAAAACTGCCCCCAGCTGCCCCCAGCTTCCCCCTCATGCCAGACACTTCAGTTTCTCCCTGTATGCCTCTGGTGCCTTTCAAACTGCTGGTCCAGTCCTGGGGCTCAGAGGGAGTGAGTCCAAGTAAGTCCATGTACAGGTCCTTAAAGAGGAACTTCCTGGGACTCCAGAAGTTTCTGTCTTCCACAGCTTCAATCCCCACTGATTTTTACAGCCAGAAGTTATAGGGAATTATTTTCCTGGCACTCAATCCCTGTTCTGGGGGACCTGATGTGGGGCTGGCCCTCTTGCTCCTCAGATATCCCTCCTGGTTTTTATCTGTCACATGTGGGTGTGGGACCATCCTGTTCTGCGTCACTGCCCCTCTTACCAGTCTCAGTGTGGTTTCTTTTTTAATTCTGTAGCTGTAGGACTTCAATTTAGCTCTGTTTCTGGTGGTTCTGAATAATAGCTGCGCTGCAGTTTGGTTGTCATGTTGATGTGGTTGTGCGAGGAGATGAGCAAAGTTTACGTACCCTTCCATCTTGACTGGAAGTGTCAGGAATGACTTCTGATATCAGCTGCATATCTTCTCTAGTGAATACCAGCCAAGTAGTTTCTCTTGCCTCCTGCTGAAAGGGCAGAAACTTATAAAGGGGTGACTGAATGTAGTGTCTACTATGTCAAACACTATCTTAGGTGTGTTGTCCCATGTCCCACTTATAACCAGACCTCTTGGAGACAGTATAATTATTTCCACTTTACGGAAGAAGAGACTGGGATGTAGAGAGACTAAATAGCATACCCGTATGCCCAGAGGCAGGTGTGTTACTCAGCATTAGCTTCCATATCTATGCCTGGAGTCATTTCCACCAAACCTTTATAGACTTATAAAGAGCAAAGGAAGTAATGTATATAAAGCATTCAGTGCAGCTCATGGCACAAAATAAATGCTCATTAAATGTAAACCATTTATTCAAATATTTAAGTATATTTAACTCAGTTTTTAAGTATATTAAGCAATATTAGCTTCTGTTTTCATTTTTTAAATTATGCTAACCACAGAAATTTTACTTACACATAACAGAAGCAGTAATAAGTCAGGAAAATAATTTGGTGTCATACACAGTAAATTTATTGTATTCTGAAAATTTAGAAAGCTGATTTTACATTCAAATGAAAAAGACTGGTAATATGTATGAAGTATAAAAATGCCAGTCTTAAGTTGTAAGAGGCTAATCACAGTATTTAAATCAAATTTGAATGTGCCATTATTTGTTTCATTTTCAAAAATAAGTCACATTAGGCACCTAATATATCAGTAAATCATAAATCCTTTTCTCTAAACGGATATGCTGTGTGATGCTTCTGTTGCAACATCACAATGAGTTATGGGATACAGAGAGTTTTTTGTTTTAACCTCTGGACATTGTCCTCCAATAACCGCCCACCCAGGTGAGTGTTACCGCTTCATGGAGACTATATGAAGCCTGTAGGTATACTCCGGTCCCCTGACCACATCCTCATTCCTTCTCATTCAACCGTGTGGCCCCTCTCATTATGCTTTGTCCCTCGAAGCATTTTCTAGTAAGTAATTAAGCATAATTTATATCTGACATATTGCTGAGAGAGCTAGCCAAATCATAAACAGGTAGAAAAAGTACAGCCATATCATTGTTAGGTTGGACGTGCCCATAATAGTTCAGCATAGTTGAATAGCTAAAGTATTAAATATTAATTAATAGCTATTCATAGTTGAGTAGCTTTTCTTAAATATTAATGGGATCTTATATTCATTTGTTTATTGAGCAAATATTTGTTGAGCTCTTATGAAGTGTCAGGCACTGTTCTAGACACCACGGGTATGGCAGAAAAGCTCACTGCATGCACCTGGCATTGGCGTGCTGGTGCAGTGAGTAAGAGTGCTAATAGAACATTGAACGAGGCAGCTGGAGATGTGGGTTCTTGTTTTAGCTCTACCAGTAACCCGTTGGGCACGTGACCTTGGCAGAGGTATATTTCCTCTCAAAGTCTGCTTTTTCCTGTAAAGCCGGGTTAATAGCCTTCCTGCCTCTGTCAACAGGTAATTATGAGGATCAAGTACTAAATGTAGGTAAAAGTGTTTTCAAATCTGTGCAGCTATGTACATGTATAAGGGGTTATTGGCATTCCTAGTCCTGTACTTCTGTGATTGTAATGTTGGGACAGCTGCACGACACGGTAATTGATAACATAAGCTTGAAAGTCAAACAGATGAACTTGAGCCAGTTATGCTCCATAAGCTTGCATTTCCTCACATTTAAAAGGAGCTTGCTAATATTAATGAATTCAATGACTTTGTTAGAAGAATTTAATCATGATTATAAAAGTTTTAGCATTATTCTTGGCACACAATAGGAACTCATATTAGCTGTGATTATACTGACATTATTATAGCCCTCTACCAGAACTCCCAGGAACTTCCTTTTTCAACACTTACATAAAACACAGGATCTCTTTTCTTACCCTATTTACTGTATTTGTCCTCTTGCTGAAATGCCTTTAATGCCTCCTTCTTGCCTATCAGATCAAATCTTCATTTCAGAGTTCGAATTAGGCTTTGCGTTGACCTCCACAACCTCCACTAATAAGCTTTCTATTCTCATTAAAACTGGTTTCCCCACACACCTGGTCTCCCCACTCCTTTGTCTTTGTTTCTACTGTTTCTTCTACCTGGTTGTCTTCCTAGTTCTTCTGTATTAATTCTCAATCACCAGTGCCTTGAAGAATTGCTTTTTCGGACACCTCCTCCTCCAAGTTTTCCATGATGCAAAATAAGTAAAATAATGTGTAGACAGTAATAAGCATAGCACCTGAAATGTGCTCAAACGTGAGATGCTGTTCACACGACCTGCTTCGTCCCGCGCCGTTCCCTTCAGTAGTCTTTACTTCCTTCACAGTTAAATAAGACTCAGGACTCCTTTGAAAGGTGAAAGTTGTCCTTTGTCCTTTGTGTGTCATCTGGGCTTTATAGGAAAAAAACCCTTTCTAAATGAGTATATCAAGGATTCTGTTCCTGTACTTCCATCATTTTCTTGATGTTTTGAGAATGTAGGATTGTAAGCACCGTACTAAACTGTATGCTTTCGGAGGGTGAAGCTTTTTGTCTCCTTGATCACTCAGTCCTCAGTGCCTGGCACATAGTACTTGCTTAATAAATATCTGTGGGGTAATTTGATGGCAGGAACTATATGAAGGCTTTTTTACTGCATCCTCGATGTTTCATGTCATTGTTGAATACCTCTTATTAATTCAATTTATTCTGTTGCTATCTACCAAATATCTACTTTGTAGAGCATACAAAGAGTAATTGCAGATGGTCTCTACCCTCAGAGAAATTAGAGCCTCGTAGGAGAAACATGACATGTTTGCCTAAAACGAGGTGCCTTAAAGGTGACATAAAGCTTGAGGAGGAGTTCACAGAAGATGAATGGTATTTCCTGGTAGGACAACAGCTATTTCTGATTGATAAATTTGGTTTTAAAATGTGGACATCATTGGATAAAAATGTGGGAATAGCACAAATAAAAATACAGACTAAGAAAAACAAGGGTGTGGAGTAAGAGAAGAGTACAAGGGCATGTGGAAGGGAGTAATAGACATTGGGGTTGGAAAAATAAATTGAGGTCAAATGAAAGAGTCTTGAATTTAAATCTCAGAAGGTTTGAATTTCATGCAGTGGGCACTTGGAATGGTTGAAGGCATGTGAACAGTGATGTGGCCTGATCAGGGCTCTGCTTTGGGTAGATTAGTCTGATAGCAATGTCAGAGGCGTCTTAAAGAGGGAACCCCAGTTAGGAAGCCACTGCTGTGGTGTCTCATGAGAGATACTGAGGACTCGAGTCTACTTGCACCGCACGATGTTTATTCCATTCCTTGATGAGATGGGCTGGGTGGATCTTTTAGAATATCTTTATAGAAGCAAAAACCTGGATTTTTCCTTTTTCTCAGAAGTTGTGCTTTTCTGAACACTAAGTGAGATGGAGCAAGCCTCATAAAGAATGAAGGGGCTGATTATCCAGGAAGTGTCATTAGCACAATCTTCATTTTATCTTAGTTATGTACTGCCTTTCTGGGATTTTGAGTAGCCTAGAAAGTATGCTTCTGATTGAGGGTAGAAGAAAGAAATTCAATTTGTCACATCTAGTAAACATGACTTTATCGAAAGAAATATTTGTGAATTTAGGCCAGCAATGAGACTAAGAAGTCATTTTGTGGTTTTTGAAGAGAGCATTCGATTTAGGAAATATGGGGATGACAAAATTTAAACCAACGTTTGTTTCTTTTTTTTTTTTTTTTAAGAATTTTCAATTATACCAGGCATTTATAGTTGCTGAGGTTTTTCTGGTTTCTTTTTTTTATAACTTATTTTGCTTAGTCAAATCTTAAATCAAATTAAAAGGAAAACTGTTCTATAGTATAATACACTGCTTGTCATGTTGCATGAAGGAAGAAGGTAGGGAACAACACTGTGGAACATTGATCTCATCAGAAGTGTTTTCCAAACCCACGATAACTTCTTAACTAATTCAGCTTTTATTGATAGCCTACTCGCAAGTTAAACGTCAATTCCTGCTGTCAAGGTTTTCACTGTCTAGTTGGAGAAAACTATAGACAAATAATGGGTGTGAAAAAAATAAAGTAGTATTCAAAATAAAAGTTTATCATCACTTAATGTAGAAGATTTTGAAGGAGCCCAAGGGAGGGAATTTAGAACTTCCTGAATATTTGTTAGAGACTTCTCAGTGGGGATTGAATAGCATTACTCATCAATCTTGCCTGTGTGTGTGTGTGTGTGTGTGTGTGTGTGTGTGTGTGGTAAAGGCTGTGTCAAATATATAATTATGAACTTTGCCTTCTTTTTTCATTCACCTATAAAGCATAATTCACTGTGGAATCTACTGACCATGGTCTTCGTGGGGAAAGGCAGCCTTGGACAGGTGGTTTGAGGATCAGCAAGAGAGGAAGGGAATACACAGCCAACAGGATTAGCTTAATCATCTCGGGTTTCAGTGGGCCACCATCCATCAGCCAGATGGTCTTCAAACCACCATGATACAATTGCGCTTTGGAAACCATGCTTGCTGACCTATTTTCCCCTTCCCATCTCTGACTATTCCTGTTTTCTAAGCTCATGGTCAGCAGGGGATTTTGAAGGCTCCTTAACCCATATGAGCCATTCTGTTCTCTGAACAGAAGCCACATTGTTTAGTCCTGTGCCTCATTAAAGCCTGAAAACTCTTTTGTAAACTTTTGCTCTCCTAGGAAACTAAATGCTTCATTGCTAACTTCTCAATACCAACTTCCTTTCTACCTGACTCTCCTCCCCATCTATATTTTGACTTTAAACCCCTCTGTGGAGCCATCTCAAACCAAATTGGTAACTAAAAACAAGAAAAGCTTTAGAAAGGGCACATGGTACAGTTAAAAAGAACATTGACTTTGAAACAAGATAGCTCTGATAAATTTAAAAATGAATCAGACAAAGGAAATGAATGAGGCAGATTTGGGGTTCAGGATCTTTCATTCTCATCGGGGAGTTCAATCCTGTACACACATAATTAAGGTAAATTTGAGACAATGACATGTGACATAAGTTCAGGTAAAATATTAGGTGAGTTAGAGGAAGAAATATTTTCAGCTAGGAAGGAAAGGATTTATTGAGTAAGTAGCATATGAGACATAGCTTTGTAGATGCAAAGAGTATTCTCTTTTGTTTTTACTCAAATGTTAAAGGATATATAGACTGTTGCAACCTAGACTGCTTTCCCCGGGTTTTCTTACATTTTCTAAGTTGAAGCATCAGACAGCTGTTTTCTCCCCTACTATAGTATTCATTCTGTAAAGCCAAGAAAGTACATTGCTGAGAAATATAAAAATAAAGATTTCTCTCATTTATTTAAATGCTTTCTTCCCCATACTCATACAGCGTTGTTATGGAGACCACATGAAACGGCATGAATGAGGAACCTGTCTCAACAAAAGCTAGAAAAAAGCACCAATCATACCGGGTGTTGTGATTGAACTTTTACATGTTTATCCATTAATCTTCAAGGCAATCTAATAGGGTAGTATTTTCAATTTGGTATTTTTCTGTGTACCTTAAAAACAAGTACTCAGATTTGAAAGTAACTTACAGAAAATCATATAATTCTAAATAGCATAGTTAAAATTTGAATCCAGATCTGACCAATTCTAATGTCCATGCTACTTTCTTTCTTGGATTTTTTAAAAGATATTTCTCATAGCTCTCCTTTATTTTTTTTTAAACATGCAGTAATGCACACTAATTCTTCTGTACTCAACAGTATAGAAATAATGAATGCATAATTCCCCAACCCTTAATCCTACTCCTCAGAAGTAAGCAATTTAAAAATTTTTGTTCTATATGGTTACAGATATTTTCCCTGCTTCTATATCTATTATTTATGAAAAGATTGCCCTAATTTATAGTCTTTCAATGGTATATAAAAATTCCTGTTTTTCTATAGTATCAAATAGTGAATGCTCTCTTTCTATTCTCATGTCCATTTGATAGATGAAAGAATGCTATATCTGCTTTAATTTGCATTTTTTACATTATAAGTGAGGCAGGATCTCCCCAAAATCAAAACTATTTTGGGGAGATATGATCTCCCATTCTACAAATAATCCCATAGAAATTTGTAATAATCCTAAAATGGTGATGTTTTAAAATAAAAATCTAGATAAACACAAGAAACCTCATTTATTATCCTTATTCTCCCTTATGTGCCCTTAGAAGGTAAAGAAACTTCTAGTTAATTAACTCAAACATTTAATGTCATAGTTCAATTGAGGAGGTACCTGATGTGTTTTGGAATTGGAATGGGTCTTGTTATTACCACATGTCTCATTTATATTAAATAAATATTTTTAAGATTCTGCAGAAAGAATTGTCAAGAAAACAAACACTCAGTTCACTTATTGGTTCAACCAGTATTTGTCAACTGTTTCCACGTGCCAGGCAGGGAGTCTTTAGGTACTTGAGTTTCAGAAGTCAACATGATAAATACAGTCTCTGATCTCAAACAGTTCTGCATTATACAGAAAATAAATATCTCAGAAAGTTTTGGCTGGAGGGAACAAATAGCTAACTGTAAGTGGGCAAAACAATAAGTAAACTTATTAGCTTTCCTTGGAATACTGCTAAGGATGAGGCTGAGCTTCAGCTTTGCTTGATCCAGCGGTCCAGGTCTTTCCCGCAGGGAACCAGCTCCTCCCATCTCTGTCTTTGTCGTCTTTCACACTGTCAGCCTCATCCCAAAACTGGTTTCCTCTTGGTTGTGCGATGGCTGGCTGTGACATTTTGAACTTCACTCTTTCTTGTTTATTTGGGACGCATGGGGACTTCTCGTGGTTCTTTTAAGATCAGGAAAGGACTTTTCCAGAAGTCTCCAGCAAACCTCTCTTGGTGTCTCATTGACTAGAACTGGATCATATCCCTGACAAAATCATTGGCAAGAAGAATGGCATTAACCTTAAGGCAGTCAGGCCTCTTGGAACAGAAGTGGGGATGAGCTTTTCCTGAAGCATATCTGTAAGCAATAGAGGTAGATACCCAGAAGAAAAAAAAAATGTCCTTCTACTGGTAAGAAAGAAAGTAGGAACGGCATCTGCAGAGAAAGCAATATCCACTATGGTAATAGTAAAACAAACTACGATTGAGTGTGGTGGGTACAGCATAGGTCTCTGTGAGTGAAGAATGACATCTTTGCCATTTTCTTTTTAATGTCTTCTAGGACCAGAGTGGCACTGAACCTGTTAGCAGTGAGGAAGACGGCAGCCTTGAAGTCAGTTCTAAACACTTGTCTGACAGTGAGACCTCCAAATTGGTGAGAATCCTGGTGGTTTTCATCAGTGTTCTTTTTAGGGATGTATTATTTATATTCTGTGCCACTTTGGAATGGATCAACTGTTGTGTTTTCTCCTCTAGGAATCTTAATCTCTGAGACAGGGGCTGTTCCATATACTGTACGACTCATTCACTCCAAAGAATAGCACATTCTCCCACTTTCTTCACACTTGAGCTGTGCTGTCTGGGACTAAAGAAGCAATCTCTCTATAAATCTTTTTAAATAATGGGTGCCTTTAAGCCTAGGACAAAGCTGAATTAATCTTTGAAGCATAGAAAGAGATGTTAAATTTATTACATTGATTCATAGGAAAATATACTTAATCTCACCCAGGGGCTAGGATATTAGGAAAGAGGCAGCTATAGAGAACTCTTCCTCCTTATGTATCCTATCGTTTTATACTTTCTTTTCTTTTTTATTTTTTAAAAAATTTTATTTATTTATTTTTAGAGAGGAAGGGAAAGAGAGAGGAAGAGAAACATCACTGTGTGAGAGACTCACACAGCCCCCAACTGCGGACCTGGCCCTCAGCCCAGGCATGTGCCCTGGCCTTTTGGTTCACAGGCCAGCATTCAGTCCACTGAGCCACACCAGCCAGGGCAACTTTTTCCTTAGTGTTGGCTGAACTATGTACCAGACATTTCCTGATTCTCGTAAGGTAGGTTAAGATAACTGTCTTTTACACATGAGGAAACGGAGGGTTAGAGATGCTAATTGACATGCCAGAGGCCCCTCGCCGGGGTGTGGTAGACCTGGAGGTTGGTCTCATTTGGTCTGACTCCCTGCATTTTCTCAGAACCTACCTTTGTGTTAGCAGCCTAGCACTTTCAGGGTTAGACTTCAAGTTCCAGAAAGAAATATGGCCCTTTTTTCTCCGTGTTTCAAAATGACTTATAAATCTCAAACAATTACTCACTTAGAAGGATCACCCTGATTTTATGACAGCACAGAGTTGTTTATTTTACTTAAGGGAGTTTGAGAAACCATCCATTTATCTTCTTCCAACTTTCAGAAAATATATATCAGGACTGGTATAGATGCCATGTTCTAGAAAGTGAACTGGGTCGGTCCGGCTGAAGGGAAAGGATGTTTCAGCAAGAGTGGAAATTACAGTGGGGCCCTCGGACAAGCCCAGCATGGGACCTGAGGACTTGCGTCGAGAACACTGGGGCTAACAGATTGTGACCATTGTTCTTGTCAAGATGTCCCGAGGTTACACTAGTTCCCTTTCTGGAAGATAAACTGTATATTTGAACTGAAGGGGAATGATTGACATTGACAAATTTCAAACTCAAAGCTCCTTCATTTACAAATACTGTTAACTTGTTCTTGAAAATATAGCTCCATAGATGGGTTAAGGAAAAGTCTCTTAAAGCAACATCATTGTTTTTTGTGGGGGTTTTTTTAAGTAAGGGCCCCCAATTTCATCCACAGAGGAAGTGGTAAAAAAGGGTGAGAGCATCCTCTCACTTGCTCGAAGAGTCCTGTAGTCCCCAGGAGGCCCCCTTGTAGGTCGCAGGCGAGAGCCGTCCATCGTTCACACCGTTTCCAGGGAAGCAGTGCCAGTGACGGGGCTCCGGGTCTCAGGACGGGTGACGAGCCCCACACTCAGGCGGAGGGCCTGAAGGGCTGAGGATAATTTTTACGTGTCGTTTCACTGTATTTCCCCAAACCCACTGACTTGTGTCTTTCTTTCTCCCCTCCCTCCCCCGACCCCCCACCTCCCTCTCTTTGTGGGATTCTATGGTTTCTTTCTCACCATTTCCAATAGAATCTATGCTTGGTCTAGTCGACTGAGGGAAGGTAGCCTAAATTTGAGCAACTATTTCAGCATAAACATCGTTAGCCTAGCGTAAAGTGTTGGTTAAGAGTGTGGCATTACGCAAATTACTTAATTCACCAAGCCTCAGTGTCCTCATCTGAAGAATAACAGTAATCAGAATGTTATAAAGAAACAACAGCAATAAGGGTGTTATGAAGAAACAACATAGTAGAGTATAAGGCAAGTAGTGTTCAGTAAGTTCATTCATTCATTCAACAAATATTTGCCTGATGCCTCTATGCTCCAGGCACTGGAGATACAACAGTGAACAAAATGTACAAAAATGCCTGCCTTTGTGGGGACTCATTCCAGTGTAGGCAGGGCGAAGGAAGATAGATACTACATAAATTAGCAAAATATTAGATTGAATTATATGAAATTGTTGTTTTATAGGTGAAAATTTCATACAGCTAACATACTCATGAGCATTACCTTATTAGAAAGTATTAGCAGTTTATCATCACTAGGCATCCTATGATTGCCTCTGTTATAAGATTGGCGCAAGCTCCCTGCACTGTGCCCGTCCTAGGAATGCTGCTGGATGCACCACGTCAGAGGACAGCACGTGACTCTTTTTACATTAGTCTGTGTCAAGATATTGGACAGCAGTAAGCTCTAACCCTCGAACGCTGCTTGCTTGCTTCCTGTGGGAGCGTATGTCTCAGTAAGCACCGTGCTGCCTAGTGGAGGGGTGACCAGGAGAAAGTCACAGGCCTGCTCCTAAGCAGCTTACCCTCTAGCATCAGTGAGGATAATGGAATTTGTGTCTGGAAAATCAAACCAGGCAGAAGTGTATTAGAGAGAGAGGAAAAAAACATACACAGGGTTACAGAAGTTTAAAAATGGAAAGAAAACCATCTCCTTCAGGGATTAAAGAGGGTTTCTTAGAATCATGGCCTTTAAGCTGAACCTGTAAAGATGAGAAGGCAATTGGCTGCTGAGGGTGCCATAAATAGGAGATTTACCACGTGAATCAAACAGTGTGTGTTCGGGAAGTAGCAAGTACGGAGTGGGCTTTTGTAGGGCAACAATGGGCAATGGAATTTGAGCAGTAGACTCACAGGGCTGAAGAGACTGTATGTTGTGGATTACAGATTTATCCATTTATCTTTGTATGCTCCGTGTTCAGTAAATGTCTCTATAACTAGATGGACACATGTATACACAAGGTGCTACATATAAGAAACTGTATTTTTACCCTGACTGGTGTGGCTCAGTGGATTGAGAACAGGCCTGTGAACCAAAAGGTTGCCAGTTCAATTCCCAGTCAGAGCACATGCCTAGGTTGCAGGCCAGGTCCCCAGTGGGGGACATGCAAGAAGCAACCACACATTGATGTTTTTCTCTCTCTCTTTCTCTGTCCCTCCCCCTCTCTCTAAGAATAAGTGAATAAAATCTTTTTAAAAAAGAAACTATATTCCAAAGAGCTATTAAATTAATTCTCTAAGATTACCTATTTCAGAGCTAAGACTAAGCCACACATACTCCAGTGCTATTTCACTATTTAGTTATGGCTGGCATTGGTTCATATCTCAGTGGTCCCTGGATTCACAGCCAAGGAATAATAACTTTATTCATTTATAAAAAAAAATAAGTATATACTAGATTGCTCTAAAATATTTTTAAAGGAAGGATAACATGTTTTTGGGCAACTGACCAGATGATGGTTTGTGAAGCACAGATTCCGGTGAGAGAGACTGGGGGCTGGGAAGTGTCCGGGATCTATTTCAGAAGTCTAGGTGAGAGCGTGTTAAGACTATGTTTTAAGCCTTTTGAAAGGAACTTTTAAAAATACTATTTGCACAGAACCTTGCAATTTGCAAAACAAAATCTTGCCTATTATCTCATTAGCTTAATTTTTTTACTAAATTTTTTTCTAAAATGGTATTTTGTTTGACCTTATTCAGTTTTATCCCCCAAATAAAACTATAAAAAGTAGTGCAGGGATTATTTATCCCAGGCTTATAGATGAGCCCTTAATTAAAAAAAAAAAATGGAACGCTTCATGAATTTGCATGTCATCCGTGTGCAGGGGCCATGCTAACCTTCTCTGAGTCATTCCAATTTTACTATGTGTGCTGCCAAAGTGAGCACAGAGACCTTATCTCCCACTAAAGATCACAAAACTAGAAATCGGAAGAACTAGGACTCATCCTAAAGGGTCCTTAACTCCCTGTTATCTTGACATAGAAGATTATGAACTCCTAAAACAATTATTTTAATCTTTTGGATATAAAGCTATGTTTTTATCATATTGAGAATATCTGTGTTCGTGTAGTATACTCTTTTGATGAAGTGTAACTAAATTATTAAGAGTGTGGCCCTGGCTGCTGTGGCTCAGTGGATTGAGTGCCGGCCTGCGAACAAAAGGGTCGCCAGTTCAATTCCCCGTCAGGTCCCCACTTGGGGGCGTTTGAGAAGCAACCAGTCGACATATCTCCCACACGTCGATGTTTCTCTTCCTTTCTTTCTTCCTCCCTCCCCATCTCTCTAAAAATAAATAAATGAAATCTTTTTTTAAAAAACGCGAAAAAAAAATTGTTTTAAAGGAATGAAAACATTGGAGCCAGATGACTTGGATTCAAATTCTGGTTCTACCATTTACTAGCAACATATCCTGAGGCAGATAACTTAATCTCTCTGTGCCTCAATATTTGCATCTGTAAAATGGGAGAAAGAAACAAAGGGTTATTGTGAGAAGGAATTAATGCTTGCAAAGTACCAGACAGAACCATGCCAGAGTATATTTGAATCACTGTAAAAGTATAAATTGTTGTTGTTATTGATGATGATGTTGTTCTGTTTAAAGCATTAAGGGTTAGCCATATAAACATTTGCTGTTCTAAGTGAATCACTGAGGTGCAACTTGGATAATTAAAGCAAATTCTTCAACCCCCAAAATGCAGTTACTCTAATAATAGACAACATTTATTGAATACCTATGCCAGGCATTATTCTAGACTCATTTACATAGCAGTCCTGTGAGGTTAGTATTAATATTATTCCCATAGAAGATGTGAGGAAACTGAGGCATTGAAATGTTAAATAAATTGCTTCAATTGCCCAGCGAAGCCTGGATCCAGGTTCCACGCACTCTGAGGCTGGAGGCTGCACTTTAAACCATTGTGCACTACTGCCTCTCTGAGATACAGACAGAGAACAAAACCAAAGTCACAGGACAGCAAGAAATTACACTGGGACCTGAACTTGGCAACTTTCATTCCCTTTTGCCTAAATCTTGAACTCCACCCTAAAGAATTGTGGCATAGAAACAGAGTTGAAGATACTGAGACTTACCTTTTTACAATACTTCGGTGAGGTTTTTTTGTTTTTGTTTTTTTTTGAGAATCTAGCTTGTGCCAGGCCATTTCAAACTGATTATCTTATTTAACCCAGTGATGCCCATATTATAAGCACTACCTTTACTAATAAGGTGCTGTGGCTAAGAGATAGTTATAGCTGGTCTGTTACAGCTGGGAGATGGTGTGGCTGCGACCCAAGCCCAGTTCTCTTCGCCTCTGAAGCCCATCTTCTCTTCACTAGGTAGTTCACATGGACAGCTTTTCTTGAAATATCAGAAATATCACCATCATCTATTTGTTCAAATAGCAAATATTCATCGAGGGTCTCTCGTATGTCCGATAATGCTGTGCGCAGAGGATTCAGTGATGAGCAAAACTATCAGAGCTTCTTAAAGAGCTTGAGATGTTCAAGGACAAGTGTTCACATCTACTTGTTGCCTTTAGAAGCTCAGTAGTTAGGTTGGAAGAAAGGAGTGATAGGTGGACAGGAAGAGACAGTGCTGGTTTGTTTTTGTTTCTTTTTTAAAAGATTTTATTTATTTTTAGAGAGAGGGGAAAAGAGGGAAAAGAGAGGGAGAGAAACATCAATGTGAGAGAGAAACATCTATTGGTTGCCTCTCGTATATCCCGCCCCTACCCCCAACAACCCAGGAATGTGCCCTGACCAGGAATCAAACCAGCAACCTTTTGCTTTCTGGGTGATGCCCAGCCGACTGAGCCACACCGGTGGGACAGTGCTGGGTTTTGTTTTGTTTTGTTTTGTTTTGTTTTGTTTTGTTTTGTTTTGTTTTAAATAAGTAGCTGACCTCATAATAAGGCATTATCATCATCTCTATTTTGCAGATGCGGGACCTCTATTCTCGCTACCCACCTGGATCTCTAACCCTGTCTAATTTCATAACTTTCTGCTTTGATGTAAAGTTTATGTTCCTTTGTTCTTATCCATCTCTTTCTCTATGCTATTATAGATACTGAGAGTCAGTTAGGACAACTCAACTAAAAATTGGGTAAAGATCTCTATAGACATTCTCTGAAGACATACAAGTGCCCACTAGGCACATAAAGATACTCAACCTCATTAACCACTAGAGAAATGCACATCAAAGCCATAATAAGATCCTACTTCACACCTACTAGGATAACTCTAAAAAAAAGGCAAATAATAACAGGTGCTGACAAGGATGGGAAGAAATTTGAGCTCTCATATCTTGCTGGTAGGAATGTAAAGTGGGACAGCCAGTTTGGAAAACAGTTTGTAGTATTATTTAGTAGCTAATCATTATGTACCTGTCACTGTAGTACACACTTTAAAATATCACCTCGTTTATTCTGGCAAAAAACAGAGCAGCAGCAAGTAGTGGAAGTAGTAATATCATCCATCATTTATTGAGCACTAATTTGTTAGGAAGTGAACAGAGTGTATTATCATCATCCTCCTCATAATAAGGCATTATCATCATCTCTATTTTGCAGATGCGGGACCTGAGCACTGCAAAAGTTAATTCACTTGCCCAAAGGCTTAGGGGCAGTAAGTGCCACAGTTAGGATTGGAAGCCTCGTATGTTTGACTCACATGCCTGATCATGCCACCCTGTCTCTGCTAGAGATAATTGGTATCAAACCACAGAAAAACTGAACTTTAAAGAAGTCTTATTTGTCACAGAGCATATAACCTATACCTACAAGAACCAAGATGTGAACCACTGTCAGACTCTAGCGTCCAGGCTTTCTCCTCTATTCTCGTAATGCTGACTACTTACTCATTTGGCCCCAGAACAGTTTTCATTGCTCTGTGGGAAATGTGAAAAATAATAACCACATCGGGAGTTTAATTTAAATGATGGCTCTTTAAGACTGTGCCCTACCCAAATTTTTAGTGTTGGAAGGGCTCTTCCCACATGACATGGTGATAATATACGGTAGTAAATGGAGGAGAGGACTTTAATGAGTTGGAGCCTCTGAAATCCTGATATTTGACCATTTCTTTGACTTACAAAATGGCAAATTCATATGTTCCAACCCAATATTTCTTTGATCTTATTTACCTGGCAAAAAAGATAACTCTATGTCCTCAAAGTTATTTTGAAATTTTTCTGGTCTGTGAAATTCCAAGGCCTGAGAAAAATCTACTTGCTTCATGTGGTGTCCCCAGACACGAGAGTACTTTGCAAATGATATGATGAAAACAGACAAGAAGAAGGATTAGTGGGAGCTGTTACTGTAAACCTTGATAATTGGGAGCTTGATATTGTCACTAATTTAGAAAAAAACATAAGAAAAAACAGATTCATGGGGAAGATAATGAGCACAGTGTGGAATTTTAACTATTAAAGGAATAAGGGGACTTCCGCCAAGATGGCGGCGTAGGTGGATGCACTGCGCCGCCGCTCACAACCAGAGAGTTTAAACGACGAACTCAATAGCGAAAAATAAACAACCAGAACGGACAGAATCGAACTGAAGGGAAGTCCGACACCCAGGAAGTTGGGGAGGACGTACATCCAGGCCGGTAAGCGGGGCAGAACCGAGCAGAGGAGCGGAGCAAGAGGCAGTTTGCCCGGAGGAACTCACCCCGGGAGCGCCTAAACAAAACACTACCCCGAGCAACGGGTGAACCTCGCAGGCCGGCGACGTAACTGGAGAGGCCAGTGTGAACCAGCAGGGCCGAGACTGGCGGAAAAGACAGTGGGGAACTGGGGAGCAGAGGGTGATAGGGAGTGGTGGTGAACGGCAGACGCCATTGTTCCCTCCCAGGCCCCACCCCCAGAGGAAACGTCACAAAAAAGTGACCCAGGTTACCAGACACCGACAAACACCTAAGACTCCGACAGGTGCGCCAAGATAAAAAAGAATTAAAATGGCCAAAACGAAAGATCAGAACAAATTACAACTAACAGACGAAGAGATAGCCAAATTAACAGATGCCCAGTTTAAAACACTGGTAATCAGGATGCTCACAAAACTGGAAGAAATAGTTGAACAAATGAACAATACGATAAAGATAATGGAGGAAGATTTACAGGGAATCAATAGGGAAAAAAAGGAAGCTGGGACTCAAACCAATGGGGTG
>PVJI01015654.1:0-40504 GCA_004026765.1 Micronycteris hirsuta
AAGACTGAATGACAGCAGAACTGAGTAAATGTGATTATGTTATGAATATATTCTAAAGGCAGAGTGGGCAATATATGCTGAGTGAGAACTGTATGTGTAGTGTAAAGAAAAGAAGAAAAGTAAAGAAAGACTACTCGATTTTCACCTGAACAACAAATGGGTGACAACTAGTTCCCATTTAATGAAATGGGAAGCATTTTGGGCAGAGTGATGGTGGGTGGCAGGGTGAGAAAAGGAAATCAAGGATTTTGCATTAAGCTGTTAAGTTTGAGATGTCTGTGAGTCCAAGTGCAGATGCCAAATGGGTTGTACCTGGAGCTCAGGAGAAAGGTTGAAGCTAGTGATATATTTTTGAGAAACATGGATGGAATTTAAAGTTATAAGACTAAGTAAAATATGTAATTACAAAAGAGTAGAGGGCTAAAATGGAGCCCATCAGCCCTCCAACATGTAGAGCTCAGAAAGAAGACGCACACGCAAAGGAATCTGAGACACAGAGGCAAGGGGCGGAGGGGAAAAAATAGAGAGGTGAGATACCCCAAATCCAAAGAAAGCAGATGCTTTAAGAAGAGAGCAAGTCAATTGCTGCTGTTATTAAAGGATAATGAAGTACTGGGATAGTTCATTGGATTTTGCAAGATGGAAGTCACCATTGACCTTGACAAGAGCAGTTTTCTTGTTGTGATGGGGTGTAAGCTTGAGGGAAGTGAGAGAGAATGGGGATTTCCAGTTGAACACAGGTTCATTACCACTCTGTTCCAGGCAGACTCGAAGACTTGGAGACAGCCCCAAATCCACCTCCTTGTATTTGCACCTTTGTAATGCCCTTACCTTGAATGTTTTGCTTCTAACCAATACAACGTGGCAAAAGTGATGTCACTTCTGTGATTTGGTTACATAAAATAGTGACTTCCATCTCGCTAGCTGACTCTCTCCATTGTTGGCTTTGAAGAAACATGCCGCCATATGGAGAGGACCATGTGGCAAAGGACTGAGGGTGAGTTCTGGCCAACAGTCACTAAGGAGCAGCACTCTCAGTCCCACAGCTCATAAGGAACTGAAACTTCTGATCATTCCACGGGCATGGACATGGGTGCTTCTTCCTTGGAGCCTTCACATGAGACCCCAGCCCTGGCAAGAACCTTGCGAGAGGCCCTGAAGGTGAGCCTCCACTGAGCCACGCCCACATTCCTGACCCTCAGTAACTCCGAGATAATGCAAGTTGTTTTAATCTGCTAAACCTGTGGTCATGTGAAACAGTAATAGACAACTATTACACCTTTTGAAAACACCACTACAATTAGGTTAAGGAAGGAAATAAATGGGTATTAACCCAAAAGATAAGAACCCCCCCAAACACAATGATAAACAGTAGATATGATATATTCAAATTTTTGTGAGATGGGAAGCTGAGAATTTGTAATAACTTAGTAAAGCCGTAACAGCTGAAGCCTGTGCTCCTACAAATACGGAGACTGACAAGTAGAAAGTTGATTCCGGTTAAAGAACTATAGGGAGCTCAAAATTCGGAAGCACCAGGTGCACAGAAGCTGCAGATGGAGAAAGAGGAGGCGGTGCTGAAAACAAGGATTGAACGCATGCAAGTATGAGTAAGACACAGATACAAGGATCCACTTCAACACATCAAAAGCAGATGACTAAACCTTCCCTTCAGGGGACAGGAGATTTATTCTCCAAGGAATTTAAAGCAGAGAGATTTTGAGGCAAGATGAGCGAGCGTAAATGTGTGTTCTCAGACTGAAAATAGGAAAATTAAGTGAAATCTAATTTGAATGATAATGACTTCTATGAGACTTCTATCTTCCTATCTCTTCCCAGTTCTTAGAAAACTGGCAATCAGTCCCTCTCTCTCTCTTTCTCTCTTTCTCTCTCTCTCTCTCTCTCACACACACACACACTACCCACACTTAAGCTAAAAGTAGTCCTGTCTAGAAAAATTGACTAACCTGTGGCAAAAGCCTAGGGGAGAGGAAAAGGCAGCCAGGAAAAGAGTCTCTCCACTGCCCGTCTCTGTGATTCCCTTTCTTTGTATAGAGACAAGAGCCTAGAAGCTTCAAACATTTCTTCACTCAAGTTTTCACTGGTAAATCCATCTGCACAGCCCAGCTAGCTAAAGGTTAGGGTTAAATTTTTTATGGTGGCAAAAGCTTTTCGTGGTTAAAAATGAAAGTTGAGAATCAGTGACTTCAACGATAAGTCTGATGGGCAATGTAGGGTAAATTGGGCAAGTCAAAGTCTATGGGGGTGGAAGAGGAAGACAATTAGTAAGTGACTATTGCAATAGCCTGGATTTGTGACGATAAGCTTCTAAGCATTCATTGTCAGGGAATGGATGAGAGAAGCACAGAAGAAAAATAGGACACAAGCATGTGGTGTGGTGGGAGAAGTAAAGAAACTACTCAGGAGTTTTAACATTGGTGAAGAGAATCGAGCTTCTGCGATAGAACTAGTCATGAAATTAATCAGAACAACTATTAGAGGGAAAGCTATTAAATGTATTGTGGACCTATTGACACAGAGACAGAATATTCAGCAGGCAATTGCAATGCATTTTGTTTGACATCCTGAGAAAGATTTCCAGACCTAGACAAAAGTTAGGAAAAGAGAGAGAAAAAAAAAATCTTTAAGGGTAAGCATGTAGAAACAACAGAGAGGAAAAATATCCCAGGGGACAGGAACGAAGAAGGAGAAAGAGGGTGATCAGGAAGGTAGGGAGTTGTTTGCTGTTGTAGAAGGACAAAAAAACTATGAAGAAAAGGGAATTAAACACGGCTAACCATTACCGAGAAACCAGAGAGAGTAAAAGCCCAGAGAAATGTATTTAACATAGAAATCTTCAAGAAGTTTGATGTTGGATGCTGACGGGGTCAATTCTACAATCAGAGGAAAAGGAATCACAAATGTAGCCCTAACTCTTCTCAACCCTTTCAATCTCAAAACTCTTTTTCCTTCTTAAAATGACTTAGGAAGCCCAGGAAGCTCTTGATTTTGTGGGCCATCTTTACCTCTATTTTGCCTACTAGAAATTAAACCTAAGCAAATAAGACATTTTTTAAATTTACTAATTCACTTTAAAATAACAATACTAAGTCCATGATATGTTAACATAAATAACACAGTTTTATGACAAATAGCTGTATTTTCCCAAACAAAAAAGACTTTAGTGAGAAGAGAGCACTGGTTTACATTTTTGCAAATCTCTTTTAATGTCTGGCTTAATAGAAGACAGCCAGATTCTCATTATCTGCTTCTGCATTCAATCTTTTGGAAAATGTTGTTTTGGTTGGAGAATATGTGGAAAATCTGGCATCAAACAGATGGGTAGTTGCAAAAGGGACTTTCTGAAGAGTCTCACATCTGAAGATGGTCAGATTTCCAATGTGTGCATTGAAAATTCTGATGGAGGTTACTTCTTCGAGAAATTTAACAACAAAAATGTACAAGTTGGGTGGCAATTCAGGGACATATTAGGTTTGGGGAAAGGACTTGGAGTTCATTTATTTGCTTTTAAGAATTAGGAAACCCTAAGGATGTGTGTGAGCCCAATGGAAGGTAAGGGAACAAGAAACGGAGAAATTGAGGATGCAGAAGAGATACAAGTTGAATCAAAGTCCCCACGGAAGGCAGAAGTGATGGGGTGGAGAGCAGGGTAGGAAGGGAGAGGGCTAATGTTTCCTCATGACACAAAAGCATAAACGAGGATCAGGGATTCAGCAGAGAAAATCCAAGGCAGAGAGGACAAGATGAGGGAAGGTGAAGCATCTTCAGCCTTTTCAGTCAAGAATAAGATAGAATCATTTGTTGAAAGTGAGTAAGATAGGAGCAAAACGTTGGAGACTTGAGGAAACAGGGCTGTGGGGAGTTTTGAAGAGACCAATTAACGTAATGACTAAAGGAGCAGAGTATGTGAAGACTCGGCACGGAGCTTAGCCTATGATGGGTACCCAGGAGATGTTCTTTTTAAATAACTGAAAGGGCATTAAAGAAGGGTTGTAAGTGGAGGGCACTGGGCAAAATAGCATGGCTCTCTGGTGGTCCGTATTAGGGGCTGAGGTCTGGCAAAGCTGGATACACTTCCGGGCGTTGGGTGATTTCACAGACTGACAAGGGACTGATTTTTTTCTCCAAGATGGAGTATGCTCATGTCACATGGGAAATACAATGGAGATGAACCTCTGGGTCTGTCACTAAAAAGTGAGTCTTCTGAACATAATTCAAGCAAACACTATACTCATCTGGTACTTATTTCAGGAAATCTCTTTCCAACTGCCATGTATTATTAACAGCTCTCTATATTTACACAGAAAAGCAAGTAAAATTAGGAGGAAAATAGAAGAACTTTTCCTAATTAGTTAGGCACATCCAGTATCACTTTTAATTGAGGGGGGTTAAAGGAGCCAGTCCATATCTTCAGACACTATACTGGAATCCACTTATTTTCCCTTTTCTTTAAGACTAGCCAAAACTCTCTTCCTTCTAAAATGTTTCCACTCAATTTAAATCTTCAAATCTATCATCTTCCTTTTTAATACCTGATTTTGAGGTCATTAATTTATAATGTTAAAATTTTTTAAACAATAATATTTGATTATTTGTCTCATGAAAACGAATGTTAGTATATCTTTTCTGTTATTGGTTTTTATTTTCCCAATTTATTTTCTTAGATAAATACTTTAAGTTATTGTCTGTCTTAATTCTTTTCCATGGGGGCAATGGAAATATTCATTGATTTGATTAACATTCCAGTATTGTTCCATCATGGGCTTGTTCCATGATCATGAATAAGTATTTCCAACTTCAATACCACCACTTCTTCATTTACAAAATTAAATATCAGGAAATTAGCAGTAAAAAAAACAGAATACAATAAATCTATCTACAATCAATCCAAAATAGATCCAAAATCAATAATTCAGATTTTTCTATTTTGAAAAAATTAGGGTTATATACACAAAACAAATAAGACATCCTATGTCCATATGCATTTATTGTCATGTAGGTATAGCCTATAATAATGTTTTCACTGTATTTCCGTATGACTCAGTATTATATAAGAAGAGTGATAAGAATAAATGTTATTTGTTGCTCCTTACTATATTGTTAGCACTGTCATCAGAGTTTTACATGTATATTAGTCCTTTTTAATTTCCCAACCCTCCCCCATTTTACTTGGAGCTAAGTTGTCCAAGTTCACAGCAGCACTGAGTGGTAAACAGGGCTCCAGCGCCCTCTATTACACACCCTGTTACATCACTTCTATTTTTCTTCTTTAGGCTAGAACTGCGGATGATTTGTTCTAGCACTGCTGATGACGTGTTGTGTGTTCGTGTGTGGAGTACAGGTGTGCACAAAAACAATGAACAAGAGGAACGGAATTCTTATGAAAGTGTGAGAAATATAGGTGATAATCTACCCCGTGTGTATTTTGCTTACATATCTTTAATAAACTAGAAATCCTGGTAGTGCAAAGAGAAAAATATAGATTTGGAGGAACTTCTAACAAAGTTACCCTGATCAAATAAGATCACAAAAAATTCAAGTTTATCTATCACAGATTTCACATCTCTTTGAGTGGAACTATTCTGCTTGGCTTGATTTTGATTCAGCCTGGGAAGTCTCCTGTGCTATCTGACAGAATATTCTAGGTGTCCTTTATATCATCAGATCAGATATCTTAATTTAAAATTTAGTAAATAAAATAACTCAACATGTATATGACATTATTGTAAATTTATCTTAGGATCCCCCAGCGGAAATCTGGTTTGTATAAATCTCTATCCAAGCCTGAAAATGTTTCAAATCTCACATGAAATCGTCATGATGATTTTCATAGATATTACCTGAAGCCATTTGCTTCTACAAGGTAATGCTTCCCTCTTCAAAAAAAAAAAATCATTTATAAGGGATGCATTTAGCTTAATGTAGTACCAACTTCTAATTTGTGGCAAGAGCTATCTATCAGATATGTACATTTTAAAAGTTAGTGATTTTTTAGGTAAAAGTGTCTTTTGAGCAAACTAGTCCTAATTACGAAGCTACACCAAGTTCTTAAAACAATCAGCTCCTGCTTTCCTTTACAAGAGTCCGATGTGCTGCAATTATCTCAAGGAGCTTAGTAATTCTCAAACCTAAATCAACTCTAAAATAACAGCCACATTATCTGGCAACATTCAAGTGTCTTTAAGTGTAGGTCTGTCTCATATCTAGGAAAAAAAATGTCAAAGTCTAAAAGAATCTCATCAAGGGAAAAACAACACATTGCTGTTATAATAATAATTCGATGATGCTAATCACCAGTTACAATGCCATACTATTAAAATGGCTCATATGAGAAACTTATTTATGACTTACTTAATAAAGAACATTGCATTCACTAGTCTACTAGTTAGTACTCTTGGAAATAACTAAACTCTCCGAGAAGTCAACCATATTTTTAGAATCTACTTCTCTTCTGTTTTTTTTTTTTTAATTTCCTGATTGTGCAAAAGTTTTCTTACACACCAAATCAGATGCTGTTTTCTAAGAGACACTTTCCCGTCCCCACTCCCCATCTTCCCAGCTGCCCCTCTGGCTTGCCAAAGAAACTCTACGCCTCAAGATTTTTCTCTCTCTGCATCTTTATGGTAGTAGCCACCGGCATCTCAGTCGTTAGCAGAGTTGGATGGTTAGGCAATGCCTTCTCCCTTGTGCAGCTCAGTAGGGCACTTCTCTAGTCTCCTACCTCACAGCTTCAAATGTTGTCACTCTTTGTGTAAGTCACATTTCCGTGGGAGTTAACGCTGTGCGAATGGGAAACTCTGAGTCTCCATCCTATTCACACTCCTAATTTTTCCACAGATCAGTTTGTCACTATACAATTGGGGCTAGATGTTGTGAGATTCTTTATGGACTTAAGGACAGAATTTCCTCCTCTAGCTCATCCAGGCACCAGGCATTTAGGGACGTGGTGCTCCAGATCCCTGGCACTCCAGGAAGCCTCCTTGGCAGGTTTTCAAGGCGGAGGTGTCTAGCATCCTAGCAATGGGTGATGGCATTATGGCCATTTCACTGTGCCTCTGTGCGCTCCTTGAATAGTGAGGAAGGATGAAATGACCAAAATAATGAGCATGAAGAGGATTGGAAGAATAGGTCCAAAAAAAAAGGTATCTGAAAATCTGTCATCTCACACTGCCCCAAGACAAAGTTGTAAAGTATGAAAATATATATTTGAATCTGATGCTGGCAGCCTCCTTCTATTCCCTTTCGTCTTTCCCTGTATCTTGCCATCAAGGCCCTTTCTACTATACACTCTTCCACATCCCTGAGTCCCATTTCCAGGGATTTCCTGTTTTCTTCTTTTATTTCTCTGTCCTGGATTTGATCTTTCCTAGAGAACATTTAAACCAACTCGAGTTTACATGGCAGTGTGTTAATATGTCTGCTTTAGCTATCATATGAGCACTTTTGTAAGTTTAATGTATTAACCCAAATGAATACTGTGGGAACAGTAGTACAAATTAAAGAAAGGTTACTTTAGTTCCCCAGTGAGCCCATAGGCCACACCTATGTACGTCACATGATCTGACATTTCATTATGTTATACCTTTATGTGTCTAGATAGAACATCTTTCCGTAGTTAGCACCCCAAATAAATTTCAGCTTTACAAAGGCCAGAGCTTTAATCCTGTATAATTCACAGGACTAGATATGTTAATATACATACATCAGGAGCACAAAACCAGCAAAGGCAATTTTGACCAAAAAAATTAAAATAAAATAAAGACCTTTGAGAAAAATATAAACATACCCTTCATTTTCTTTTGATGAAGCTTCTTGCACTTAGTCCCCCTTTCTTGCCATTGTGACCCTAAATCAAGTGCTCCCTCTTCTAGCCTCACCCACATGCACCACTTGGAAATTATAGCCTGGATGCTAGGATGCTATGAAAGTGTTTAGCAAGAGAAATAAACTTAGTCGTTATTACAAAGGAAGAGTTTTTCAAGAAAGTGAACTTAAATGGAGACCTAAAAGATAGGTAGTACCTTACTAAGTGAAGAGTATGGGGGGATATTCCTGCAGGCAGAGAAATCTGGAAGGGGTTTGGCGCATTCAAGGAAAAGAGAAGAAGGCAAAGTGGCTGGAGAACGAAGGATTTACACTAGACTCCAGCCATACCTTGCTGCTCAGGCTAAACACACAGGCAGACCATACCTCGCCTCAAATAGGTGGAGGCAGGCAAATGGGGGAAGAATTCACATTTCAGCCAGATTTCGTGATTTTATTCTGACCTAAAATTCCCCACTTTTACTTATAGAATTACTCAAATACATTCCTATTACCACAGATCTTCAATATCATCTTCTCCTTCCCCTGAAGTCTCTTTTCAATCATCTAGAGACTACATTGTCCATCACTGGGGTATAGTAGTTGCTCAATAAAGTCATGGATTGCTTTTTTAGATAAATCGCTAATGATAAATGAAAGCTCTTACCTCATAAAACAATAATAAAACCTGAACAATTAAAATTCAGTTTAATGTGAAACAGTGGGTTTATTAGTCACCTATATGTTAACAATGAACTTTTCAGTGTCTCAAATCAAAGCTTCAGTAGTAATCCACGTGACCCAAAATACTAGGTTATATCCCACATACTGGCTTGAACAACCATTCAGTAAATGATGCTTTTACACTAAAAAAAAAAAATACCCAGATTCACTTGGTAGGATCTTAAATCCAGTTTGTGTGGCAATAAAAATTGACAATGGCTTACACTGCCAAATACGTGTAACCTACATTTGGGGATATAATAAAAATTTTCCATACAATGATAATCAAAACATTTGTTGTATGATGCATGCACCATATAAATTTTAGCATCAAATGTTTTTAAACATGAACTATATTAGAAACATTGGATCTCAGAAAAGATCAAATGATACTCAGATGTTCAAGTGCTTTGAAAATGGTGAAGCACTATAAAATATAGCAAGGAAGGTATGAAAGCAATATATACATACAATAGCAGAAACCGAATGGAAGTGCACACTGAAAATGATGTAATTCTTGTTTGTCTAATTTGCATTTTCAGAAAAGACTGTTCATATGTTACAACAGCAGCTAAGTTTACAACAATTTTTCTTTGTTCTTGGCAAACAAAAAAAGGTTAAGAATTTGCAGACAAGTCTTGGCAGAGAAATATTCTGATTCAGCCTTGCCAATTCCCGAGAGCTGCAGTATACAGCTGGAAAATGTACATAGGTTATGGATTTGTCAGAAAACTTTTCAATTAGTTTTCCTAATCAGTACAGCAACATACTTCTAAGGCTTTGCTCTTCCATTCCCTTTCAGATGGTCTCATTTCTATGTGGAAATATTGACTTGAAGTAGTAAAAGAGCATAACCAATAGTTCTCTAATCCCTGTGAATATATAATGTGATTTGGAATACCACTTTTTGCTGATCAACTAGACTATTTCCTCTGTCAGAGAGCTGTGTTTTCTGACCCAGATTTTCACTGATACATGTGAAAAAGCAGTTTACTTTTAGCCTGAAAATGATAGAAACTTTTTTTGTATCTAATGATCCTTCTGGCTGGACCTGTTTATCCACAGACCAGACTTAGAGATTCGGAGGATGTTAGAACGGAAGGGAGTTTATAGATCACTTAATCTATTCCAGGGACCCATTACCCCATTTGATAGATAGAGGCTGAGCCCCAGGGAAACACTTCTGTAATAACTACATTTCTAGGCTTTTTGTTTAAAGTGACAAATCAACTGCTATTGGAGAAATGATGGCTACTTTTTTTTTTTTCTGAAGACCTGACTGTTGCAAGAGTTTCTACTCCCCTTTCCCATTTTCTTGCTTGCTCAGACAGGATATATTTCCTCTTTGTCAGCCTGTCTCACAGCCCCAAATTCTTCTGCCCCTTATATGGAAAGATATCACTTGCTTAAACACGTTGAGAAACACAAATAAAAAGGAACTACTGAAGTGATTTAAACATGCATCTTATATATAAATACATATGAGCAGGTTCAGCAAACCAAGCACTGTGAAGAATTACCTAAAATAAACTATTACACATAATAATTGACCAATACTTCACAGGCAACGAATCCAAGATGCTTCAAATAATCCAAATGTGGCAGCTTCTTTTACTGTAAGTATGAAACACCTGCGCATAATCAGGGTTATGAAACTGATCGGAGTGTCTGCGATGATCAGAGACAGTATGAGAAAAGGGTAACAGTTTCGCAATATTAAAGAAAGAAGAGGTTTTCTGTGGAACTTCAGGGCAGTAAGCGTCTCTTACCCACTCATAATACACGTGTCTAAGATTCTCTATATTCCAAAGAATTGCATGCATTCGTGCATGTGCATGTGTGTGCGTACACGTGTGCATGTCTGTGTGTACTGATAAGAAACAAGAATGGCAGGGTCACCTAAGTTTGCTTACTGATGTATTTGCTGATAAAGATCTGTTGTGTGTTCTTCATAATTGTTTGAACATGAATGTATGCTTGTTCTGTGAACTGGAACAGTTCCCATTTTATCTGGTCTAGTAGGTAAAAATCTCAGTCCATAATTCAAATAATTTTTTTAAAAAAATACCCTCACTTTCTCAAAGTTAATTTCACATCCTTAATCTTTGAGACCTATGAGAAAATTAACCTCATTTTTTTTGAGAATCCTCTCCCCGGAGATTTATTTCCCCCAGCACACTGAAGGACGAGACAAAAGCAGAGCTGAGGAGAGCCAGGCTAGCTGTGGGTCCTGGAGTTACCCATCCTCAGGGAGCACTGAGAGGCCCCCTGGAGCCTGCACTGCCCTTAGGGTGTGGTGGCCCTTGATGCGTCCTGCGACAATAGGAGCCTGTTGTTCGGCTCCACTGTTAAACTGTCTTTTGTTAATCTAACCCAGAGGCCAAAGAGAGTAGAGGAAAACCTTCCTTTCCCCATGGTTCTGAGATAAGGATGGGATGGGTGGAGACTCCCTGCTTGCTCAGAAGCCCTTAGCTGAGATCCCTGGACCTCTGACCTAGTCATCAAAGGAAAGCATTCTTACGAAGTCAGCCTTCCCGGTTTGCTCAGAGACCAGTGGAGTGAGAGCAGCCACGGCCTCTCCTTTCTCCTTCTTTCCAAATACAGACTGGCAGGAGGAAACATGCGTAAGACCTAGTACTTTGGTTATTGTAACTCTTGGGATTTGGGGTTTGCATGCTTTGGTTATTGATCAGAGGATATCCCCTTGGAGAGAGCCATTGTTTTCCCTTTGTGTTGATTGTCCTAAGGAGAAGAATCACGGTATAGAACACTGGCACTAAGTTCTACAAGTCTGTTGGGTGAGCTGGCATCACAGACCAGTAAATTCACAGTTCTTACTGGACCAGCATCTATTCGGACAAACTTTGCTATAGGTTTCCTATTTTTTAAAAAAGGTTCTCCTTCTGTCTTATTTTGTGTCCTAGAGCTTGGCTTAGATCAAGTGAGAACATTCTCTCTCTGGTTTTCCGCCAGGGGAGCAGGTTGCTGGGCCTGCGCCTGGAAGCCCAAGGTGTACTCTCAGGGGAGTTTGCCTAAATAAAAGATCTTAGCTCATAAGGGGCTCATGTTGTCTCTTTCCTTCTTGCCTTGTTAGTGCTGGGAAAGTCCCGTCTCAGTATGAGCTGCCCAGTGTCAGAGACAAGCAAGTCCATGGTTCCTGACGTCTCACTTTTGAGGGACACTGGAGACATGAGTTTTCGCAAACACAGTTTTTCCCCCAGTGGCAATAAGGGTCTTTGTCTCTCATCGGTATGTTTAGGAGTGACTTTGGATCACAGGGGCTGCATCTCCTGCACCCTTTTGGGGGATATGTCCTGTGTCCATTGTTAAGCCATAAAAAGGCTTCTTGAGGCACCCTTCGGAGCATGTATACCTTTGGAGATCCTAAATCGTCAATGGCCAGATGATGATCCTTGGATTTGGAAAAGGTTTTACATTTAAAAGAATTTTTAGAGCACTCTCACCCTAAATGAATGTTCTGTTGTTACCTATAAGAGGATCAGATAGAAAGAAGAAAAAACCCCAATAGTATGACTAGTCTAAAAAAATTCCTTTTCAAAATCAATGAGCAGAAATCGGATTTAGAACAAAATTAAAATCAGCCCCCACCATAAACCACGACTCCTCCTCTTTTCAAAATTCCTTCTTAAAAAGAGCTTAACACTGTCAGGAGAATTTACTGCTTGCTTCAGAAAAAAACAAACAAATCTGGAAACAGGTAAATATTCCCTGAAACTCCTTAGAAGAGCTACTTGAACACTCATATCCTTTCTCTTTCTCTTTAGATGTAAATCTACATCCATAGCTATACTCTCAAGGACATGAGAGACGTTTCCTGGAAATGGAAACCTTCACAGAAATCACTTTGGCTCCCGTCCCAAAAGCACCTTGCCTTAACTTCTCTGTAGACTAACGCATCGACCTAGGATCAAAGCCACACACAGCCTCTGTAAGATTATATGCCAGAAAAACATCTTAAAAGTCTCCCCCATATATAGTGGTAGAAAACTTTAGCCTTCACATTGAGCCGGTAACTTTGACTTGTTCCATCTACCAGAAATATAATTAGGATAAAAAGAAAGACAAGAATGAAACCAACTTGTATATAAATTAGCAAATTTTGTGTTTCTACATTTATACCTGATGACTACGACTAAAATCTTAAAATAAAAACCATTAAGTCTTTACTTATATCAGCTTATATGTTTATGTATATATGCATGGTATACAAGTGTGATATTTTTTTTACCTCTGGACAGTATTGCCAAATTAATAAAGGAGCTCTATTCTAAATTACCTTTGAAAAAATACTTTTAAGTATGCCTAAAACTCTCAGAAATATATGAACAAGCCCAAAGGCTTTTTAAGTTCATTTGATCTGGGATAATCTTTGGTAAATAAAACTAGTTTAATTGTATTTATTTAATAAAATATGTCTTCATGATTGTCAAAATTAAATATACTACACATATACATTTTATTCTACTTGGGTTTACTAGTCAAATAAGCTAATATTATAACCAGTAGATATTTAAGATTATAAAACTTATATATTTGATTTTAGGTAAATTAACCCATCGTTATGACAAATTTTATTTCAACAGTGTGTTTTATAGTATGTCAATTTGAAAATAGTTTCCTAAATCTTTTCAGTAACTCAGAACCTTAAAGTTATACTAAGTTATGTTAAACAATAAATATTCACTGAATATCTATATTATTATTAAATCAGAAAAAATACTGAACCATTAATTACTAAACGTAAGTTTAGGTTTATTAACTTTAACTTTTTAATTTTATAGAGAGAATAAAGGTATTTGGGTATGTTAGTAAATATATCATTTTGCCACATTGAAAAATTGCACTGTGAGGAAACCTATGCCTTTAGAAATTAGGAAGTGGTGCTGTCAGAATGGCTTTCATCAATAAATCAAAAACCAACAGGTGTTGGTGAGGATGTGGAAAAAAGGGAGCCCTAGTGCACTGTTGATGGGAATGTAGATTGGTGCAGCCACTATGGAAAACAATCTGGAAGTTCCTTAAAAAGTTAGAAATAAAACTACCTTATGACCCAGCAATTCTACTTCTGGGTGTATAGCTACAGAAACCCAAAACACTATTGAAAGAATATATACACATCCATGTTCATTGCAGCATTATTTACAATAACCAAGATATGGCAGTAACCCAAGTGCCCACCAATAGACAAGTGGATTAAAAAAAATGGTGGTATATATACATAATGGGATATTACTCAGCCATAAAAAAGAATGAAATCTTGCCATTTGTAACAGCATAGATGAACCTAAAGAGTATTATGCTAAGTAAAATAAGCCAGACAGAGAAAGACAAATACCTTGTGATATCACTTACACATGGAATCTAAAGAACAACATAAATTGTTTGGAAACTTATTCTTTAACTGTTAAAAATATACCTACCCCATGATCCACTATTCCATTTCTAAGTATTTATCTGAAGGAATTGAAAGTGTATGTCCATGCAAAGAGTTGATCAAGAATGTCCATAACAATTTTAATCTTAATAGCAAGAAAGCGAAAACGACAAAAATAATCTTTCAGTAAGTTCATGGAAAAATAATTTGTGGTATATGCATATAATGAAATATTTCAATAAAAATTATAATATACTCATACACAATGAAAAACAAGATAAACAAAGAAGAAACAGACAACAGACTGCTGGATGCCAGAGGGGAGGGGTGTTGGGATTGGGATGAAAAAAGGTGAAGGGATGAAGAAGTTCAAATTAGTAGTTACAAAATGGGCGTGGGGATGTGCACAGGAAACAAAGTCAGTAATTTTGTAATAACTACCTATGGTGCCAGGTGGGCACTTGAATTATCGGAGGGAACACTTTGTAAAGTATATGAATGTCTATCTGCTGTGCTATACACCTGAAACTAATACAAAACAGTGTTGAAGGCAAACTGTAATAAAAAAATAAAATAATAAAAAGAAAACAAAGAAAATCAGAGAAAAAATAGGAAATGGTCTAGTTATAAATTTGCTCACCTACTACAGAATGCTGAAATATGACAGTTCCCAATGATCTACTTCTGACTTTTTGCTGGAAATTAAGGTTACTAAGCATTAAAAGTTCTCATTACTATATGTAAATGAACTACAAGGAACAATAAAAATGAAGAAAAAACTGTATGCAAAATATACAAGGAAAGTAAAATGTATTTTTATTAAAGAAAAAGAAGAATGGTTCGGTCCTAAAGTAGTTTAGAGGTCATGTAAAGGTTGTTCACGAAAGAGAAAGAGAAAAATGAAGGACAAAAAACCGAGTGGACACAGACAACTGTGGAGAAACTATCTGTGTGTCTGTGACAGAGGGAGAGAAAGCATCTTGTGAGATCAGGCTGGCAAAGACTGATGGATTTACTATTTTTGAAAATGAGCTCAATACTGCACTCATGTAAAACTGCAAATTTAGAGTTTGGTCTTCCTTTTCTGTTAAAATGACAAAGTTTTCTTGTATTGTTGGTCTATTCTTAAAGAAAGATTAGGAAATCTTAATGAAAACTTAAGTTTTCTTTATCTCTTGAGTAATCTGCCTAGAAAACAAAAATTCTGTATGCTTCATGTAGTATTTATCATTTTTTGGATTATTTAAGAAGATCAAGTCTTCTCAATATTAAAAAGTTAAGATTTTTGTAAGACTATACTTTCAGGGATCATTTCTATAGTTTGTTAAAAAGTTAAGATTTTTGTTCCTATAATGTTATCTTTTACATTATTTTTAAATCTTTTATTTTCAATTTGGTTAATAAATAACTAGGCATTATTTAATAGTGATTTGTGATCCAATTTAGTAAAATGTTCAAATGTTCTGACATTTTAAATGACTTCCTAAAATAAAATTCTAAAAAAGTCTTCTTGACCTTGAAGTGACCTTGGTATTTCCTAGAGGGTGCCTGGAAAATCTCAAAGGTTTTGTTCTGTTGCTTTGTAAAAGGAGATGATGTTAAACTAATTAGGTTTATTTGATATGTTAAATTGCGTGGGAACTATTGTCAAACAAGTGATACTTGGGGGGATGGGTGGAGGTGTGCAAAGGAGGGGGAAATGTGGACATTGTAACAGTGTCAACAATAAAACTTCATCTTCCCTAGTTATATTTGTATGGGGAAAAATGATATTGTGTCAGATATTGTATATAATCACTACTAATTTGTCAATGTTCTTACTGTCTATAGTATTTCTGAATAATGTTATCAGTAATAATTCCAGTAATCAACTAAAAATGTTGTATGTAGGCCACAGAAACAACCCAATTTCTTTGTCAACTGCACTATTATGACCTCTCATCACATATTTAACCGCAACCATTTTAAGCCTTTTGTCACTCACAGTTCCTGTTTTCCCTGATGCTTTCCTGAAAGCTTCTGCAATCATCCTCGACAAATGACTGCCTTAGAAACCGGCGGAAAGGAATAGGACAGCCACTGGAGTGCACACTTCCAATGACATCGCTTAAGTAGCTTTAGGATTACACCACTGGGCTGCGTAAGGGTTTCTAGAACAAATGGAGAAGCTGAGGGGTTCATAAAAGCACCAACCCCAGAGCAAACAGAACAAGAATTAATTACATGGGACTGAATGAACTGTTTAAAAAAAGACAATTAAAAATTGCATAGCCTTTTTGTTGGAAACCACTCTGATTCTTTAATGTTTTATTTTACAGACATAAGAATCTTTTTTTTTGTCTCCTTATAACACAACAATTTAACTGATTATACCTTTGTTAACAAAGATGAAACATTTATATTTTCTCCCTATGTGATCCCTGAAAACTTAAAAGGCACTCACTGAGTATTCTTATTTTTACAGTAATGTAGTTATTCACATAAGTTCAATAAGAACCTGTTCTCCTTATAACAGGACACAATCGGAAACATTGATTATATTACCAAGGCTTTGATGGAAATGTCGTATTTGATAATGATGTGCATAGAAATCAGATATGACAAGATGTTTTTAAGGATCTAAGATTGACTCTATAGAGCCGATGCTTACAAAGCCTCTTGGGAAGACTGCTCAGCGATAGGGTTCCCAGCCTATGGATAGATAGGGAAGACCCCTTCTTAGAGGCCCAGGACACTTAGGAATCTGGGGAAATTTGAGAAGAGAGAATTCACCCAAATCTGTAGGTGCTGAAAACAAAGTCTGACGGAGAGTTCTTGGCTTGGTTTCCTACCCTTAAGACACCTTTAAAAAAGTCTAATCTGAGACTCCTCATCGGAAGCGCTAGCAAAGCAAATTTGAAAAAGGCCTATGTGGCCAAATTGTATTCTTGCTGTACTTATGTAAATAATCAGGCCAGTTTTAATACGATTAGACTTCTTTTCCAAACAAAACTTGCCTTACTGTAATTATCTTTGATCAAAATGAGGGTGATGGTAGAGGGAAGTTCTGTCTGTCCATGGAAAGCTATAACCCACCTTTGCGGGTGCTCACTATCATTAAACTATTTTTTCTCTTCTTTGTAAAATGGATCCTGCCACCTTGTAATTAATGCTTCCAATTTTTTTCCCCACCCTCCTGACTTGCCATCACTGAGAGCTAAAGCTGCTCTTTTCCTAAAGTCCTGCAAGATGAAGCTGGCTGACTTGATAAGCTCGAGGGATTCATCACCACAACAGCTGGGCCACTAAAGAAGCTTTTTACCAACACTTGGTCCTCTGAGATCCAGGACACACCCTGACGGTGGGACGCCATAACCATCCTCACACTACCAGCTAAAGACACAGCGAGCCCAACACCTAGAAATCTTCTTGACTGCCCTCTGGATCCAGAAACTGGGTTCATAATCTGTGCCAACATTAAAGTTTATTTTCCTTTTGTTTCTATAGGAATAACCATATTAAATGCCAATTGCTCACACCATAGAATGTCAGGTGGTACTCTACCCCTCTCCACACCACTGCCTCCAGAAGGGAAACACAATGATGTAAAGAAGCTGACCTACTTCCAGCACTGGGAGACTGTTTTATGGAGAAACATGCTTAAATTTGTTCTTTCAGCTTATTCAATTCTCACTCTAATGTGTGTTCTTCTCTCCTTTGCAGACCTCTTACCTCACAGCTACAGACCTAGATCAACATTTCTCCACAGCTACCAACTCGGTGTTTGATATGTTAAACTTTCTGGAAAGTTTCGGTGGGAGAAATGAAGGATCAGAATATGCCACCCCAAAATGCCAAAGTACATAAGTATCGCACAGAAATTATTTTCAGCTGAAGGCAAATGAGAATTTACAGATTCAGGAGTCCCCAGCCCTCCCCTATCTACGTGAAAGTAGGGCATAAATTCCCCTTTGAGCTGGGCACTTCCCACCACCACCCTCACCAGGAAGAAACAGTGACTCATCATCCAAGATGGAGTCAATACCAAGATGAGTTTGCATAAAGTGATCTTACTAAAATTGCCCTTATTTTCTGTTAGTTTCCCCCGTATGTTTCCTAGTCACTTCAACAGAGTTATCATCCCTTGCAGGCTAAACCCTCCTTCCTTGGTTAAGAAAAGTATATAAGCCTCCAAGTCTGACTTTTTCTCTGAATTTGGTTTCTTTTTTATGAACTTCCATGCACATAAATATTAATAAGAATTATGTGCCTTTTCTCCTATTAATCTATCTTTTGTGATTCTCATCTCATGCCCCCACAAAATGAACCTAAGAGAGGAGAGGACAATTTTTTCCTCTCCGATTACCCCCTTGCACAACCCTTCATCCCTAGGCTACTAACGTGCATTTGTCAGTTAGCTGGTCACCTGTGTGTACAGCTTGGGATGTGGACCGGAGGTGGGTCGACTGAGGTACTGGAAGCTGCCCGGACTTGGCTGTCTGTGGCCTCCGAACCCTACCAAACATCAGTGAAATGAGGCAACCTATCAGTTAAGAAACTATAATTATGCTGAATTTCAATTTTTCCACATTTTACATTTTTTTTAGAGATTTGCATATTTTTGTTAAATTCCTAACAGTAAGGCTCACAAATCAATTATTAGAAACATTAAAAACCATAAGTGGGCATCTGGATGTGAAAACTTGGTATTTGAACCGGAAGACATGGAACTAAGATCCATTCTTAGTTCTGACTCATTAGCTGTGTGAATCTGGGCAGCTTACTAAGTGTCTGAACTTATCTCCTTATGTGTAAAAGAGAAACAAGAATTTGTATCTGCTTTTCCTATGGTACAAAATTTCAGTAAGAATTAAATAAGATGTATGCATTATTACTAGCCAAGCATTAAATAGAACTTCATTTTTAATATAGAGAAGAAAGAGATTCTAGACTTTTTGATTCTTTCCCATACTTATTAAATTTAATGTGGGAATTAAAATAATAATAGTAATAAATAATAATAATAAAAGTGGGTCCTGATACGCACAATCAGATGTAAAAATGACTGAGAATTTAATGATAGATGAACTCTGCTTGAGTCCATGTACCTTGGTTAACTACCTCAGCCACACATTCATCCTTTCTAATTTTAGATACAAATCTGAGCAGTTTCTAAAGTGCTCAGGTTTTTTTTTTTTTTCTTTACTTTTTAATGGTGGGCTTATCAGACAAAAGTCAGTCCAGGCAGAATAACAAAGCAATCGCTTTTCTAATATATAGTACTTCATTAACCACTGTTCAGAAGAAGAATTAAAGTAGAAACCTGCTGAGAAATTTGACATTGTGTTTGGGGGTTTTGCTACAATCTGCAGGGCTTTTGTGTAAAAGCTAAACAACTGTAGTGAAGGATTTAATTCCCCTATTCCTTAGTATTTTCTGTCCAGTTTAATCATACATCTTTATATAACTCCTGGAGGAACCTTTTAAAATTGCTATAAATACATTGTGTTCAGTCAGACCACCACGGAGTGGTGATTCTGTTCAGATATAACTGGCCTGATTCACCAAAAATGTCTTCATTGGCAAATCAAAGAGTGTAATCTGAGACCAGGATAGACTGGACTGGGAAGGCCCCTTTTCCCTGTGCTGCTGTGAAAATACAGAACCACTTGTCAATGTCAGGGACAATTATCAGTATCACCCCTGACTCCAACTCAGTGTTGAAACAAAGAACCAAAGGGAAACAAATCAGAACCGCAGAAGCAATGGGAAATTTTGTATTTTTTTCCTGTGCTGTTTTTTATAGTTAACTTTACATTTACAACTCCTAAGGAATATTTAACATTTCTGCAAACCATTCCCTGGCAAAGAATTATAAAAAGGACCAGAATTATATACTATGTAGTTTTACATGTATTGTATGTGAAAGTTTGCAAACAAGAAATGTAGAAAATTTACTACTGAGTATGACAAGGATTGATGTACAGGCACAAAAAAGAGCTAAAGAGTTACTCAGCAATTGCCCAGAATTTAAAAAAACAAACAAACCAAAAAAAGCCTCTCTGTGTAAATTTGGAAAAAACATTTTTAAGCTTTTATTTTATTTTAAAAATTCTATTTTAATTTTTATTTTTATATTTTGTTGTTTTTCTCCACTTAGCTTTTGTACATAGCCAATAAATAAAATTCTTTTTGACAATTTGACAATTTGGGCTTGTTATCATGGCTGATTGCTACGTAATCAATCGGATCTCCTTCCCCACAGATATGCTCCTTCTGGTCCATTTCATCCAGATATGATTTTTAAAACATTATCAAATGAATCATGTTAGCTCTGTTTTGAGTGAGATACGATTCTGTTTTGATACCCAATTATATTCTAAAGTTTAAAGAGCAGGTTAAAATAGGATACAATATGAAAAATCAGTATGAATGTGAATTTTAATACATATGGAAGAAATATAACTAAATAGTAAAAATATTAAGAATGATCTTCTCTAAGAAGGAAATTATGGATAATTTGTAGACCCTGGTGGCTTCCAAATGTTTTATAATAAACATATATTATTCTATCATCAGAAAAAGAAGTCAGTTTTACAAGGGAAACTTATAAATAAGCTTGTTAAAGGCAGAAATTACTTCTATTCACCTTTGAATTCTTCATGGTGCAATTAAATTGGAGAAGTGTTCTGTTATTGTAAAAGCCACTTGACTACAACACAGCATTTGCCGCAAACAAGCAATTAAAAAAATTATTACAAAGCTTATCAACAACCAAAAATCATCGCTGCACTTCCCCTTTCATTATAGTGCCATTTCCTTGCAAACACCTTTAAAAGTTCTTTTACTAAAATTATGGATTTTATAACTATTGATTTTTAGCATCAGAAGGGACCTCCAAGATCATCTATTCCAACGTTGTCTGAAATTATCCAACTAAAACCCGAAGTGCACCGGCAGTGGGGCATTCATTACCTTTCAAGTCAGCTCACTCTTGCAACTTGAGCCAAGTTCACAGCAAAATTGTCTGGCCCAGTTGTATTGATAAAACATGTTTACCCACACAGAGAATTAGGATGCTTGAAATGGATTTAGTGTTATTTTTAATAATTGTTTACTCTTCTGTACCTACTGAAGGATGCCAATTACCACATGAAAGACTGCAATTTCAAATGAAGTATTTACAAGGATACATGGATGCAACCGGTCTCCTTGAAATGCATTACCTTTCTACGCCACTTGGTTTTTCAATCGATGTCAAAAAAGATGGAGTCCTCCATTCCAAAGTCACAGAATCACTTCCATTATTTAATGTTAAGCAAATAAGCAATAATTCAGCTATAGGTGTGAAAGATAGCTGCTCTTGCCAGTCATTTGGAATTCATTTTCTGAGGTAGGAAGGGGGAGTTAGGAGGGAGCATCGCTCAGTGAGTGGTTTGTTAATCCAGACTCCGTTTCTACTCCTCTGTGGGTCTCAGACCCTTTCATTGAGCATCTTAGCCCAGCAGTTCTAATGGGTTGAGAGCCACCAGTCTGCTGTCTTAGGAGATTTTTTGAGCACGACTAACAAGAAAGGAGGATCCAGCTGCCAGTATCTGAAGCTTCCCCACCCTGTAAATACCTGTTGCAACACACGGAAGGACTCTTAACTGCCTCCATTTGGTCACATTGGTGACGTTGCCACTGAAGTCACTCGTAGTAGAGTTTATTTTCAAAAAGAATAGCAAGCAGAGGTCTCTAAAGTCTGCCTTGGATGGAAAATCTCTCTTTTAACTGGAACTTTATCTCCACTCTTATTATTCCTTTTTTACCTTTTTTTTTCTATCGTGTTTTCAAAAACATTTCTTGTTAATATTGTTGGCTAAAAGTACAATGAATTTAAACCTCCCATCACCCCTTCTCCTCACCACCCCCCAAAACTGACTTAATAGAACTTTGTGTAATGCAACGACTGCCTAGGTGGGGGACAAGCATTTCTAAAACTCTAGGACTGTGCAAGTCCAAAGTCTCCTCCAGGTTGCAAATGCTATAGACGAAAACACAGGGCTGAACACAGATGTGAGAACACAGGGCAGAGGACAAGACTCATTTAAAATATTTTCTGGGTTCACGCACTTTCTTTTCACTTTGGAAGTTCTCATATTTGAGAGTTTATTTTCTTGAAAAATAAAGGATTTGTTCTAAGATCCTTAGGCCCTTCTGCATGTTTCACAAGCTAAGTGCTGCAACTCAGCTCTGCAGTGTACGGACTGAGATTTTCTACATGTATGTGTGTTTCTCAAAAAAAAGAAAAGTGGAGAAGAACAAGTAGAAGGGTAAAAGCAAAATTCTAGTAGTATTGGTGGATGGCTGAAACTGAACCCAAAGTTGCAAAACCAAATGTCATGTCGATCAACTGAAAGTAAATCTGTCAGGGACTCGACTTCCTAATCCAATACTTGGCTGAGGAGGTCACTTCCATATAACTCAATTCCGTAAGGATTTGCTGGACACCTGTAGTGCATCTCAACGCTGGGCTGGGCCCTGATGAATCATAGAGACAATCTGGTCCCATGACCGTTTGGGGAGAAAGTTGCTTTTTTACATCCTAACTCAGGTTTTTATGTCTCAGCTGGATACATTCCTCCGATGAGTGAAAATATTAGAGCGATTGTGTACCAAAATGTAGATGTACGCCTAATAAACATTACATACTTGTATTTCTTGGTTACAGAACACATGACTTGTCACTTATAATCCAGAATTTGTCCAGTTTTCCACCTTTCCAGAGAACAAACTGTGGTAAAAGCTTTATAGCATCCAAGGGAGAGTGACACCCCACTGAGGTCCTAGATAATCCAAAACAAAAGCACCCCAATGGGCATCCCTTTGGATTCATAACCCCAAAGAGGAAGTGGCTCAAGTTCAGGAAGTTGTTCCATAGACCCAGGTATTTTACGGTGGGCCTTCCATTGTGCAAGTGGGCATGCTGCACTTATTTCCATGAATATAATATTTCCCAAGACATGCTTGGAGTCAGCTGAGACAGCCCCTTCCCCCAGCAGCTGTGCAGATGGCCAGAGCCTGAGGATCTTTTCTAAGCCAGACCACCTGGAGAGCGAATCTCTAGCACATGGTTCGTATCCAACAATATGGGGTTGATTGAACTGAAGGGAAGAGGAGCTTCTATTTTGTTTGCACAAGAGAATATTCTGCTCCTATCTTCCCAGCCTCAACTTAATCTGCTTCTTCCATAGTCTCTTATTATAATTATTAAGGAGTAAAGCATCTTCTTCTACATGGTATGAGTGATTAGGGAATTTATTTAAATAGTAACTTCCTATGAGCATAAAGTATAATCGATTCAAAAACTGATCTCCTTGAATACATCATATACTCTCTGTGTTGTAATAAAATAAAAATAATCTTCTTGTGCACTAGTTCCTTATGGTTAGTTCCAAAGGCACCAATGTGAAAGTAAAAAAAGTTTCAATAGCAACCGAAATGATTTTGTGTCAAATAATTGATCATCTGTATGGCTCAGACACTATCCTAGGTCTTTTGGGGATTTTGGTACCTCATTTCCTCAATATATCTCTAAGTTAACTGCTGTTACCCCCATTATAGAGATGACATAGGAACGAAGATTAAGCAGTGACCGCCTGAGGACATGGAAGAAAATAAATTAACCCCCTCAGAACATTTGTAAATGTTGTTTGCTCTGCATTTTCCTGATACCAAAGACCTCGGCACAGGCCCAGGGGCCGAGACGGTAAAATGGAAGTCTGGAGCCTGCGGGGGTAGGTCACAGCAGAAGTGCCAACTGGTGACGGCAGGGAGGGATCAGACAAGGTGGACAAGCACTCTCGCCCGAGGACAGAAAGGGCGGCGGGCACTCTTCCAAACTTAACTTCTCTTTTTAGATGCAGAGAACTAAACAAGGAGATGAGGGCAAACATATTGATAAAGAAATGACAAAATTAAACAAACTTTGAGAACAAAACGGATGCTAAAACTTCTCAAGACACAGGGTTAGGTGACTGGCAGTTCTTCAGAGACTTTGGGGCCTAGGTAGGCGGACTCGGACATCCTGATCTTTTCCCATATGACCAAGAGTGACAAGAGAGACACTTCTATCCTGTGTTTAAAACGAACGGCACCAATAGAAGGCTTCCCACCTAGAGGTACTGAAGGAACATTGATCAACTATTACCGACTTCATGAATCACAAAGATGCCTGAAGAATAATCCTTCAAGTCATCATGCCCTAGAACCTGCACATTCCTGTGAAGCAGAACTGCATCAGAATCATGAGCATGAAAAACACAAGCTGGTCCACACCCCCAGCTGCTGATCCAATGGGTCTGAGGTGGGACCCAAGAATTTATGTTTTTAACAAGTTTCCAGATGACACCGATACTGCTGGTCCGGGGACACAGTTTAAGAACTACTTTTCATGGGCACACGCAATTCGAATGTATTTAGAACATCCGAAGTCACGACTTAACAAACAGTAATGGAGGGAGGCAGAAGGAAGTAATGAAGGAATAAAGGCAGAGGAGTCTTTCAATCAGGCTCCAAATACGATTTTTTGGAAGAGTCTTGAAAGATTAATCGCTTAAATGTTAAAGTGGTGGTGACGACAACACTTTGGATAAGCCAACGGTTGGCTGTATTTTCCACTGACATAATAGTTGCCAATAATTGTTAAATGAAAGCCTTTTACAGACATTTGGAGAACAATTATGAGCTATTAATTTAAATATTTACCTTCCATTACTAACATCCTTGACTGTCTGTAGCCCTCGGATCACACAGTCCTTGTCCTGCACCCGGGAGAAGTCGGGAAGGCTCTTTAGAAAAAGTCTGCCTGTGATTCCAGCCCTGGGCCAAGTACCTACCGTTGCGTCAAAGTGTCATTGTCACCCAAGTGCTGCAGATTTCTGTGCCATCTGAGGCTCCTCTTCTCCACCCATTGTCTTTCCATTGCTGCCTCTTTGTTCCACAGATCATACAGTTAAGAGAGCAGCAATGAACAGCTCATAAGACTTTTCAGCCGTTTCCTTGGGGTTGCTTCCCAGACAGCCAGAGGCGTAATAACCTCTCTCTTCAATGGCCTCAATAGCTCTTCCATTTCATTTCATATGTTATGGTTTCAACTCCAAGAGAAAGATTACTTTCACGTTCTCAGTCTTCCATGAATTCCTCTGATATTGCTTTGGCAATGCACTTGTTCAAGTAGAGTTTCTAGGCAGTAGATACTGCTGCATGTTTTGTCGTGAAATTGAATTCTTTATTATTTAGTAGTGTTCATATGAGGTGTTGAAATAAATGAAAACCAAATTAATCACAGTGTATGTTCCTACATGGGACTTTAAAATACGGGGTAAAAGATATCTTCCAAGGATCACACAGTTTTCTAATACTGAAAGATGAGGGGGAAAAGCTTGAAATTTAAAAATCTAGTGTCGATTGCAGATTCTACTAATGAAAAGTAAGATGAAAACAATGAAATCAGAGTGAGGGTTTGATTGAAACTGATCATCACAAAATATTTGGGTGAAATAATAGAATACTGCATCAGTACTATTAAAAACAGGGTCTGGGTTTAAAACAACAACAGCAAAAACAGGGGAGAAAAACCCCACAGGACACAATAGAGAAGAAAATGCTGCAAGTTAATTAGCCAGCAGGATGCTTTTCGTTCGGGGGGTAGTCTGTGGTGTGTAAGAAGCCATGGGTCTCCAGAAAGATCCCTTTTAGTGGAGCCCAACAATTAGAATCCTGAGCTGCCTTTGTACCCTGTTACACAACCTCAAGCCTTTAAAATAGATCTGTCACTAATGACTGAAGGCTGCATGCAATTTACCTCACTCCACAACCATCTGCTGAGTGTTCTTACTTCTGACTCTGGTTGAAAGGGACCCGTAACGAGTTACCCCCTCCCTTTAAAAATGCTTTAGACTCTATGTTTAAAGAAATGTTTCTGATCCACAGAAACCAGACTGTGTTCCCCCGTAGATGCCGCATGCATGACTGGCACCAAATGCTCTACCGGAGAGTTTCTACTCCAGGGGACACGAATCCAGGCAGGCAGCCCCAGGGACTCCAAGGAGAAAACAGTGCACATTTCATTCATTCTGGGATTTCTAAAATCTCATTTGGCTCTTTCCTCTGGAAAGGCAGAGCACAAACACATTCACCAACCCTCCAGCAAGCCAACACTTCTTTGGGAAGGAAAATTAAAGGATTTAAGAGACCTGAAGAAATTGTCAAACCCTGCCACACAGCAAGTACAAAAAAAAATAAATAAATAAACTCAGTCTCCTAAAGTATATCTTTTCAGATCAGCTTCTCAGCGAGACAAAAGCAGTGAAATAAATAAAAGTTGCATTCCGGGTCCCTTGTCAGCTAATGTCTTTCCCCGGGTGGACTGGACACTGAGCCAGAGGCTGGGTTACAGTTAACCCCTCAGCTCTAATCTCCTTCATTCTTTCAGGGGTCAATCTGAGGTAGTATCACAACTTTCAGTCAAAAATCATTTTTACTCCTTTAATTCAAGTTTGATAAAAAAAGATAATCCAATAACAGGCAGGGGACACATACATACTATTTTACATGTCATTGGCAACAGAGGGAACTCGGAAATTTAAAAGACGAGATTTTTTTCTTTTCCAATTATCTCCACTTGACAAAAGTGTATATGCTTTTAATTTAATTAGGTTTTTAATAGTCATTTCATTAATGCGTATCAGGTACCTTCTGTCTACTAGATCTAGAGAAAGGAAAGATTGTCTAGAGTTGGCATTAAATTTTGGCAATTCTGTAGCATCTTAAGGAAATTACGGTGCCTTAAAAAAACTGCTTGTATATTTTTTAAAGACTAAAAGTCAATGTGGCGAAAGTAAAAATGAATAATTTCTGAAAACTAAGAATATTTCCCATCATACTTCAGCACACCTGAAAAAAGCAAAAGTCAGTTCCTAGGTCTCCAGCAGGATAAAGACAAAACAGTACAAGGCACGGACTGGCTAAGAGAAGTCAGAGGTACATAAGGCAAGGAGTCTATCTCACACCGCCTGCTGAACAGCATGACTTGGATTTCCAATAGTCACCTTGACTTTGAGATGCTTAAAACTGAACTCACTGTGTTTTTGCCAAAACCATCTCAATTTCTCTGTTCTCATTAGTGTTATCACACTGCATCACTGATCTGCTCCTGAAACCTGTCAAAGCTTTCATGTTTTCTCCATATAAGCCTGTCCCTAAATCACATTAATTCAAAATTCATTTCACCATTGTCCATTTCTTCTCTTACCCACTGACATCAGTAATATAGGAAGTTTAATACTTTCTACCTGGGCACTTTAGTAGCCTAACACGGTTTCTTCACTCCATTCTCCCTCATCTACATTATGTATTGCATAGAAGCCGGATATTCTTTTAGGCATACTGCTTTAGTTCTGTGTATCATCTGAATCAAGTCCTCAAAAGGCTTCTCCTGAATTTCTGTGGTTTTGCCCAAACTTTCTAATGGTCATCAGACATCTGAAGCAGTGATAGGAACTATGAAAGAGATGGGGTTGCTTCTGGAGGTCAGGCCCACGTGTTTCTCCCCTTCTCAGCAGTGAAATTGGCATGACAGCAGTACCACCCACCTGAATGAGAGAAAGTGGACATTCGGTTCTCCATGCCTACGCTTAAGTGAGGGGGTCGGTACAAAGAAGTCTGGCCAGAGTCCTTGCCCTCACCTTCAAAGAGCCTAATACATGATCATCATAAGGTTAGAGATAGAGAGAAGGACGGACTTTCTACAAAAGGCTTATATGGTGGAGGACAGGGTCTCAGTCATAAGTAACTGTGGTGTATATGAGCCCAGAAGTAGAAATAGCCACTTTAAGTCCAGAGTAATAAACAAGAGGGGACTGGGAACATGACATGGTGAGAGAAGGGGTTGGAGACAGGGGCAGAGGTCAGATTACTTGAAATCCTTCCTAGCACGATCATTCTTTTGGTTTATTTTGTGGGCGTCTCTTCAGAAGCAAGGAGGGTAGAGCATTATTGGGAGTCTTCCTGAAATAGCTTCCATATCTCTGAGAATAGATTTGGACCCCCAAGAATGAAAGGTACCTCCAGCCAGGCTATACCTTGGAAAATGTAAGATTTAGCCAAAGGTGTGGAAGAGTAACAAGACAGTGACCTGCAAGTAGGACAGTCCAGGGAAAATGCTCTGGCTCATCTGCCCAACATACACACACACACACACACACACACACACATTCATATATAGTTACAGACTCCCTTGGATTGTGCTGACTCGGTGTCATCCAGATGTGACTTGAGTGTATACCATGTGAGAGGCAGGGGATGGTGGGAAGACTCTAGGACCACCTAAGACTCAAGTTGCCTGACACCATCCCTCCATACATCAGAGTCTTCCCTCAAATTAGTCATTTTGCACTCTGATGCCCATGAATGTTAAAGGCCAAGTTGTTCTCTAATGCCGAACTGTTCCAGAGAAATCCTGATTGAGAAGGGGAGTGTCTTTGGGGCTTCAGTTCAGCCCATCTGTTGGTAGGTTATTTCAACTAGCTGTTCCCTGCCTCTGTCCCCACAGCTTGTAACCTCCTGACTTAACATTCCAAAATGGCTTTGGACCTCAAGCCTGTTCTGCCTGTTCCTTCTCCCTACTCCATGTGTTTTGTTTTGTTTTTTTTTGTAAGGTCTCTGGCCTGATTCCTCAGGTAAGGAAATGGGAGGGACTGTGCTCATCCCACACAGGACCCAAAGCACAGAAGCAGCCCCTTTCTAATAGTAGCAGAGCAATGGAAGGATGTCAGGTCAGGCTGGTTCAGGGACACAGGGTCCTTGGGGCACAGGGGTCTCAGCCAGGGTCTACGCAGAAGGACATGTCAGCTTTTGATTTTTAGCATGTATCAGTGATGTGCAAAGAATAAACAGGGGATACTCAGTGATAATATTTGAAGATACTAGGGAACAAATAAAGAGAAAGAAAGCAAACCCAAAATTTGGGTAGGCTCTATGAAAGCAATGCCAATTATGATCATTTTTTAGCTCCATTTAGGTTTACGTACACACATCTGTACACGAGGTTTATCTACACACACAAAATACATGAGGTCTGTCCCAAAAGTATCCAGCCATACAATGTGAAAAATAGAGACAGTTACTGAAGAAGATACAAGAAACATTGCACATAGGACAATGACACCTCAGTCCCCGTCAAAGTAGGCATCTTGGAACCTCACACAGTTTTCCCAATCACTAACAGTTGCCCCATCATATTTTCCTGAATCTCATCAATGGTCTGAAATTTCATCCCTTTCAAAGGTGATTTTAGTTTTGGAAAAAGCCAGAAGTCACAGGGCACCAAATCTGGGCTGTAGTGGGGCTGAGTCACCTGGGTGATTTGATGTTTCACCAAAAAATCTCTGTAGGAGATGTGACCCATGAGTGGGCATGTTGTCATAATGAAGCTGCCAATCACCAGTTGCGCATAGCTGCAGCCTTCTGAATCATATGAGTAGTTTCCACAGAGGAATGTTCAAGCTTAATGCAAAATCTGATGCAGATTCATTGCTCTACTCCTCAAGTCATTTTGAATGCAACAGCCACACAGTACACATGCTCACTCAACAGCATCTACCATCCCCACTAACTAGTACAGTAAAGTCGTCATTGTTCACACATGTGCATTCCAGTCCCCTGTTCTTGGTTGTCTGGTTACATCCATGTGGTGCAAACCATTCCTGTTATATTAAGAAGGGCTGGACTTTTTCTGGGCAGATTCTCATATAAACGTATGTATGATTCATCATCTACACACATAGACATTATATAACTACTAGGTGCTTTATGTGGAGAATACAAAAGAGGACAAGGCACAGTTACTGCTTTCCAGGAGCTCATTCTGTGTGTAGCGACAGTCCAAGCCAGTGGTGTGCCGGAGCCCACTCACACCTGCTCACACCTGCTCATCAGGACCAATGATGCACATTTCCTCCCAGTTCCCTGTACAGTGACATCAACTTGGTAGCTTTGATTTACTATCATGGAAGTATTTCTAAAATCAGGATTTTTTTTCCCCAGAGAGCTCATTATCAGCACACCGTTGATTATGCATGTCATCAATGCAGTAAATTAATTCTATTGTGAATTTTATTTGATTACAGGTACTTAATTCTGTTCAGTTATACACGGTTACCCTCTGTTCCTCATATAGCACCATTATTTGTTTGTCTTAAAAGAAAGAGAGAGGTGGAAAACCACCTTACAGAAGAAAAAACAAACTACTTATCTTAGTATTCAGGGCACTTAATAGCCTGACCCCAGTGCATCACACTCTTGCTAGAACATTCGGGCCCAGTTAGAGGTCTTCTTACCACGCTCCAGACAGGCCAGGCATTTCTCCATCCCTGCATTCCCACTTAGACTAACACCTCCCATTTGATAGAGTGTGATGTCTCCACCCTCCCTATCCTAATCCAACTCCTCCCTATCCTAGGGCAACTCATTTTTCACAGTAACCAGAAGGTCTAGCTCCTTCAGAAATTGTTCTAAGCACTTTATCAATTTATTTAATCCTTATAGCAACTATTTCAGACTACTATCAGCTCTATATTAGGGAAGAAAAACTAAAGGAGAAATTAGGATTAGAGAAAGGTTAAGTGTCTTGCTTGAAATTATGTAGCTATTAGTGGTAAAACAGAGATTTGAACTCACACAACCTGACTCCAGGGTCCATAAACTTAACCACAGTGCAATACTGCCTCACTGGGAGCCAGGCTCAGAGTGCCCATCCAGACGGCACAATAACGGCTCACTTTTCTGACTTTACACTTATTTTCTCGATCTCTCATTTGACATATGCTACTTAGTGGCAGCTGCAGGTATATTGCCTTGTGTTCCCATTGTTTCTGCCCCCTCACTTTGTCACCTTGGAGGCTGGGACTCTGTGTCCTGCTCTCCATATGTAATCTCCTTATATCAGGTGCACAATGAGCATTTGTTCAATGACTCAGATAATGACCTCTTTGAATTCTGCCTCAGCTTTTTGGATCTCCTCTCTAAGCTTATCAGAATATTGGGCATATATTGGACAGATCCTTATGCATCCTCGACTGAACTTAAAGAAGATAATGTATAAAGTTGGATTTTCTTTAACCAAAAACAAATAATAATTAGGAAGAATACATAAAAATTGTAATGGCAATGGTTTGCTAGAGCTTTGAGTGTGCTATCACTTGTGTGCTTCAAGTCCCTCTGCTTGACTTTCTCCTTTCCTTTACCTGACAAATAAATTGGGTTCAGTTTGTTCAGTTTACTGAATTCATTTCTCCCATGAGTTACAGGCACTGGGTACTTGACTGAGACCAGGCACCCTGCAAGGACCTGTCTCTTGTGAGTGAGGTGTAGATTTCCCATTTATTTCAGCACCCTAGAGCAGGTGGGCACAGCTCCTTAGTAAACAGACACCATTATGAGAGCTCTTCCCCGTAGAAAACAATGCAGAGGTTTTCAGAGTTGAAATAACAGGTCAGAACAGGTAGCACTGGAGATAATTTCCAAATTCAATTATAGTGTTTTCTGGAGTAAATACACATACCCCAAAGAGGTAGTTTCAGCTGTGAGTGTCAAATGAAACCTAAAGTATATTGAGCTTTACTGATTTTTCTCTTTAAGTTGAACTCATGAATATCTTGGATCATTTTAAGGCCAAAGGACCCCTTGGATGGCCCAACCCTTGGCTCTCAATTACCTTTTCCCTTGCCTGTACTCAGCCACCACCTCGTAGCCTCTGCTCTTGTCTTCTTTGTATATAATCTCCTTCCACGGTCACGTCACGGCTGATAACTGTTACACTGAGATTCACTGCACCTTAGAGTGCCATTAGAGTTTAGGATGCAATGATCTTGATTAAGCTTTGGGAAGTATTTGTTTTGGAGCACTTGCTTGCCATTAATGGCATCAAATAAATAAATAACACCTAAAAAACAGCGGCTATGACCTCATAGCATAGGCGATCTCTACATAGTCATTTTATGGTATTATATTGGTGTCATAGAATGCCACATCGGCCTTAAAGCAGTCATTGAACACAGCTTGCTGCAAAAGGCCTTGGCCTGCGGAGACCATTCCTGCTGAGAGTCACCTAAAAGGGACCCCAGAATGCAAAAAGGCCCCCCACACAGAAGAAGCCCACTGGGCAAATGCCTCCTTGCCTAAGGGCCAATCCCAGTCTGGCAGCTCATAAACACCATTAGCAAAGCCTACTGCTGAGTTATTATGCAGCAGAAGGATGCTTGAAACTGCTGGTTGGCATTGTTGTTTTATTTCTCATTTGCCTAGGTCAAAGTGGCAACACTGACTTGAAAAGATCAGGCAATTTCAACCTCTCAATTGTTCCAGAGAATGAGGATTATATACAGATTGATTATATGCTGTGATTTTTCAAATCTCCAATGTAGTCTGTTGTACATGGACTATGTCAGTGGTGAAGATAACTCAGCAAGCCAAGCAAAAAGGAACAGAGTTACCTATTTTAGAGTCTTTTCCAATATTTGAACCAATAACCAAACTGAGGCATTTTATTCACTAAACTACACAGGCTGTTAAACTGCATATTGTGAGAGGCCAAAGAACAAACGTAATTATTTTTGTGTGGAGACACTAAATTAATCTTTCTTACCATTCAACCCTACTTTTTGAATTTAATTTTCTTTTCATCCTTTCTTCTTCTACCAGCATTCCACCTCACCTGCTCCCAAAAGTCATTAGCAGTTGAGATTTTGAAATGACGATTGGCAGACGTAGGTGGTAAAACTAGGTCAATAGTGTATACATATATTTAATGCTCTGTAATTGCATTACGGTTATGCTCTTGAAACAAGACTATATTCCAATATTTTACTCAATATGCTCTTCTATCATCTGACTTACGACATTAATATGTGAACATCTAAACAAAGCATTTAAGACATGTTTCAGTCTGTTTTATTTCTGAGGAGAAAAAATTTCTGAGGAAACGACACGATAATTCTAAATTGTCACATTCATTCGGGCTCATTGGTGTTGATGATGCCAAACCACTCCTGCAGAAACACAGTGTGAGCCTTATTCTTTCCGGGGTCGAATGCGATGAACTCTCGGCGGTAGCTGCTGACCCTCTGATTCATGCCATCTTGCAGCCGGCTTTCCAGCATGAGAGCTTCCCTGATGGCTTTGTTCTTTCCTTGTGTAGCCCTTGAAAAGCCGAGGAAATTTCGTGGAGGCATGGGTCTCAGTCAGATGAGTGGACTTGTTGCTAGAATGAATATTTAACTTGATTGGCTTTCTGCTTCCATAATCATCAATCCTCCCCTGGAATTGTATTCACATTTTATGAACTCGCTGCCTCTTTGGCTCCTTTGATCTGCAAACATTGTCTTCTACTTGGGCATTTGCCTGCCTCCCAACTCATCAGCTCTGGAGTCCATCTAAATAATGTGCTACATAAGAACTTAGTGTTTTCCAAATAACAAAAGATAGATCTGAATGCTTCAGTGCACCATGAAAGGCTGTTGAAACCATCAATCTTGCTGGCTCTTGTAGAGGTCAAGAGAAGGCAGGGCCAGCTGGCCGATCAATTAACCACGAAATTCAGTTTGGAGCTTAAGAAAAGCCATCCTGTGTTATTCTTTCCAGCAACATAACTGTCAATATTTACAGCAGGTCATATATAAAGACTGAAGGAAATGAGGGGAGTTGCTATCCAGGGGAGGAAATGCTATAATTTCTGATAATTCTCATATGTTGCCAAAAGAGTCAGTCTTGTAAAAAATGTTGTTTCTTGAATCAAATGGAACATGGAAGTATCTTATAGACCTCCCAGGAAAAATACTTGCATGATGCCCACCCATAAAATGTTATGCTCGTCTTTCTCCACAGTCACCGTGGTTGCCTCATTCTAAGTCAGAAAGGAGCTTCCTTTCTGGCCTCCTAGAATGAAACTTTTCTGTATTGTCTGGGATCAATTGTACTCTCAATGTCTGTGAGCCCATAAAGGAGCAAATAAATAAAGTAACTGATAGCTCATGAAAGGAGATAATATCAGCACAGAGGACCCCTGCAGAATGAATTGTTTCTTCTGTACAAAACTTTCTGTTCCAACCCTGGAATTCTGTACATGACTTGCTCTCATTTTTTTATGTGACGGACCTTTCTTTTCCTCCATTTGTTCTTGACCACACAGACACAGAGAGATTTCTTCTCCAACAGGCATTCCTTTTCCCCCAATTTCTATTGTATATGTTTTAAAATAAATTTCAGTTTCTCTCATAGACTTATGTCTCTTTCACATCCACACAGACACAATACTTTTTCCACCTTGAAGGATTCAAATGCTACTGGTTTACTTCTCCCCAGCAAGGTAGGCATATTCTCACTAATTTTTTTTTTAGAACAGACGTTACAAATCGGAGTGCTGAATTAATTGAGAAAACTCACCATTCCATAATATTAATAATCTTATTATTGTCAAATAACTTGCCTAAGATCATTTCACCTGGGATTGTCAAGATTTGAATCTAGATTTATTCAATACTTAAATCCCATATTTTTCCCCCTACGACGCTCTTTCAGTTAGAAGAGCATTTATTCTTAAGACAGAAACAATCTAAAAGTAAAAAGATAGAGGGAGGGTATCAGAGGGACTTTCTAAGGAAGGGGTCAAACTGGGGCCCCAGGTACCTTTGGAGTGACGGCAGGAGGTGGGGGGAGCAGCTGCTGACTCTTGGGACTTTTTGACAAGGTGTGGTGAGCAAGGTTCAAGAAGCAGGTAGGGAGAAGCAGTGCTATAATCTTAGAGATGATGGATTTCTGCGGGGGACACATTATTATCTACATTTTCTCCACACTAATAGTCGGTATTAGGAGAGAGTAATTCTATGTGCTTTGCATGAACAAATCAATAATCCTCACAAAAAGTCAAATGAGACCATAGGGTAGGGCACCTGACATCATCCCTGTCACAAAGTGCCTATTCCACAACCCCGCCTGCAGCCATAGGAATGGGAACACTGCGGGGAGTAAGCTACACGCCCTGTAGAATGGAGACCTTGTGGGAGCGAGGGTGAAGGTGAGACTCCGGGATTCTGCTGTCTAATGGAATCAGTCTTCTCTACTCCCAGAAAACCTTTTCTCACCATAGGCATCCCTCAATCCAGAGATTTCAGTTTTCAAAACATTTTCAGCGATGGGCTATATTGTTACAATAAATGTATGATACTCAAAAAACTATTCTATATGAAATTTTTATTTTAATTTCACATTATTCTTTCACCTACGAGTATGGGAGAACATGTCTATGTGCATTAAAGCATACGCGTCTGTCCTCTGTAATACATACACACATGTAATATATTATGACAAACACATTTGGTAACACAAAAATATCAAATGAGAGAGATCTCAATGAGTTGTGTCTAGGGAGTAGGATGCTGAGAGAGAGTAGGTAAGAATGGGAGGCCAGGGAGTTGTAAGTCTGACCGTAACAAATGCGCCAGGCTTCTCGCTGATCGGGCACTTGGGGGTTAGCGGCAGAATCAGTGGATTTGGTTGGGCCTAGAATCCAGGATGGAACCAGAAAAGGAAAAACTGAGCATTATGTTAAATAGTATGTTATAGTGGAAAGAACCCTGATTAGGACCTCGGAGTCCAAACACTTAAGTATTTTTAGGGAAAAAGATAACCTCGCTTTCCCAGGGCTTTTGTTACATTATCTAAAAGATAAAGGGACTAGATTAGGTTTTGATTACTAGATTATCTCTAAAGTCAAATCCAGTTCTAAAATCCCATCATTGAGCACTAAGGTAAATTGAATTCAGTGAGTATCCTGTGGGCAGAAAATACTCTTTTTCAAACAATACTAGTAACAATCAGGTGGGTAGCAGAGCCCATTCATACAGCCCCTCCCTTGTGAGTGTTTATATATGCGAACATGTTATCTCTAATCCCTTTAACAACTCAATTTGACAAAAGCAGCTCAGTCCTTATGTAATGTGTTTAAGGGCAAAGCAGATTCCAACTGGTGTTCAGACTTCATTCTCCTTCACCTAAATTCCTCCATCTGTTTTGTCATGAATAACTTGTATCTTCCAAATAGCAGAAGGTCAAAACACAGAGCAGGAACACTATCAGAAATCCAAGGAGAGCCCTGGCTGGTGTGGCTCAGTGGATTGAGCACCAGCCTGGGAACCAAAGGGTTGCCAGTTCGATTCCCAGCCAGGGCACATTCCTGGGTTGTGGGCCAGATCCCCGCTACAGGGTGCATGAGAGGCAACCACATATCGATGTTTCTCTCCCTCTCTTCCTCCTCCCCACCCCTTTATTAAAAATAAATAAAAAAATAAAATAAAAAAATAAAAAGAAATCCAAGGAGAAATTGGACAGTAACAGAACTGTAAAGAGAAAGTCATTAAATAAACAAGGATTTAGCCTTCTATCCTCAAAAGATGGCTCCCACTGCTTCCCCACTCATCCTCAGCCTTTCTTTACGGGTTTATAGGAGGAAAAAAGAACAAAACAAACAAGCAGAAACAATACTAAGATGCATATTGCAAAAGTACAAAAGACTCCTGGATATTCCATTTGAGACTACAGAGTAGGATTATTACCCCACACCCCAGGTGAAGAAACCCATGATCAGAAAAAACTGAGACTTCCTCAAGGTCACACACAAGTAGGGCTTCAATGAACATGGTCTTCCAACTATTCCGGTGCCCATTATTCTATTTCAGAAACAAAAAACTGTGCATTTTTTAAAGATAAATGTGTACCAGTTATGTTCCTTTAAGGATTAATATGCAAGGAAATAAAAGATAAAGAACAAGGCCTCAAGGTCAGGTCTTTGTAAGTAAGCTCCCATTCCTTTCTCCGCACCACAGTTTATCCCTTCTAATTATTCCCCGTGAAAATTATGTGTGTCTTTCTCCAGCAGTGGAGATATCTGATGGGATATTGCCGGGGCAGTTTCGATCGTACACTAATGAAAGGAAGTAGCTGGCACCTTCTTCTCCTGTTTGAATATAGGGAGTTCAGGTGGTCACCAGGCACTCGTGGACACCCACGACAATTTTCTCCATTCTCACCGCTAGCTTTCTTTCCATACTTTGTCTCAAATGGTTTTGAGCATCTACCCTCAAAGTTGGAGAGAAAAAGAGTCCAATAATTATCTAAAACTTAGAATTATAACTTAAATCAAACTTTTGGGAGCATTTTGCCCCTGAAAGGCTAGGTTGACTCAAAAGAAGACTTTAAGCAACAACATTTCCCCCCTTTTTATATTTGTATATTATAAAATTAAATATTAATATCTATCTAACAGTAGTAGGTTCTAAATACAGAATCTGTCTTAGAGGATTTTTTTTTCCTTAAAAAAATTAAGTCTTTGTTTCCAAATGTTTGTTGTTTCTTATTAAACCCAAGTAAATGCTACCTGGATCATTTGTTGTACGTAAAATAAGCACTTCTCCTAAATGAAGTCCAGAGTAAGTGTACTTCATGCAGGTTTGGTAGCATGATGGATGGTGATTGATCTATAACCACAATCCTCTTATCAGAAAAATCAATTCCAAAAAATTCATCAAAAATGTAAATGTAATAAATTACAAAACGTAGGGGAAAAGAACAGACCCACTAGGGTCCGAGAAAAGTGATTAGAAATGGATTTTCTGAAGTAAAAAAAGCCTCAGGTCAGGTCAGTGTGCCCTCCCATCCACTAAGCCATGTAGATAAAGAATCCTATTGTTGCTGGAAAAGATAACTGAATGGAAGCCAAGATAAGTCCATCGATCCAAGACAAGCTGAACCAGAATTAGTGCTCGTAGTGGAAATGGACAAGTTGTAAAAAGAATCAACTATTTGTGTGTTTAAGGGCATAAATGGCTCTAAGAGTTGGTGACTTCTATGAAGGAGACCCAGTGGGGGCAGGTAGGTGGTCGGGTTGTAAAAGTTTCTGAAAGACCAGCAGCAATGAGGTGGAAAGTTAAATAGTGTGAAAAGCAACAAAGCAAGAATTCTAGAATAATTAAAACTGTATTTTCTTTATCGCTTTAAGATCTTGCTTATTAAAAATCAAGGGACCCATTCCTAGTTACCACAGCTAGTAGATCTTTCCAAAGGGTGATGAGCACTATTTGTGAACCAAAAAATTTTAAAGCAGATGATTAGACTCTGAAGTGTAGATGTAAAGAAGGAAGCAGAACTTAAATGTATCAAAGGCCATATGCAAAATGAGGTAATTCTCTGCTTTGTGGTCTGTTGATGGAGCCAAGAGTAAGTTGTAGAGAGAATTTGGCCAATGAAATTGCAAATTATTTCATTCATTAGAGATCCCTGGCATGTGATATGAATAAGCCAGTTTGAAAGGTAAGTGTTGGCAGTTGTTGTTCTCCTAAATGAAACCTCAGAGTATTTTACTTGCCTGTGGAGAGCTGAGTTACCCAGTGAAGTGCACATCACGATATTAGGATAGGACTTGGACCAGAGAACATGAGACATAACCTCCCAGCATTCCCTCTCCCTCTCTCTGATTCCCATTCCAAAGTAATTCTAGTTTTTCTATTCTGTTTGGGGGACAAGGTACTCATTACAGAATGAAGAAAAAAGCTAAAACTCAGATTAGATGTGGATAAGAGTTTAAAAAGAGTCTACTTCCCACTCTGAGTGGATTAAACATTTCTCAGTACTCTTTGATCTTAATCCCTGATTCATTTGTCTATCTGTCTCCCTGGGCCTCCTCTGTCTTTACTTAGCATACTTGATCACTTGAAGATTAGCATTTTGAGGGTCTCATTCCATTCCCTGCCAATTTAGAATCTCTGCGAACTTTTACTAATATTTACTATGCATCAGGCATTCTGCTAGATGGTACTGGCACAGTCTTATTTAATCCTCACTGGAATGAAGTAAGGTTGGTACAATTAATTACCTCTGTTTTCCACATGAGGAAATTATGTCTTAGAGACGTTAGATGCTTTGCCTTGCACTGGCAGCTGGTAGGTGATGGTGTCATGATTGGATCCCCTTCCGTTAAACTTTGGGTACCAAATGGTTACTACTATTTCTCCTCAAGGCCCGCCCACAATTACCAACAAGAATAGCAAAAGCCATTTTCCTCTGATCCCAAACTTGGTTCACAGCCATGGCACAGGTGAGCGCTGTGGTAACAGTGTGTATTTTTACGGTTTTGTCTTTGCCTTATCCGCTCTGCCCTTCTCTCTATTTTTCCTTCCATTGCATTGTGAATACATTCTTTTTGCTATAGACAAAGGGCGGGGCAAAAGTAGGGGCAGGGCACTGCAGTTGTGAGTGAGCAAAACAGTTTACCGTAGTATTATTATTTATTAATTACTGTATTATTTTCCATACGAACAACTAGAAACCTAACTTCACCCCCCACTCTGTATGTTAACTATGTTACTATGCTCTCATCATTATGGGAAATGGAGTCTCCTGATGATACTACATTTCTGTTACCTCACTTTTCAACCTATCTAAATTTCTCAAAGAGGAGGGGGGTTGATGGGTTTTTCTTTCACTGTGCTGAGACTTCTACCACCCTATCATTCGCTCAGTTACCTCAAAAGGACTCTGTACCATTTCGTCATTTTTGACAATCTCATTTCCTATTGTTTTTGAGGGTAGGAATCTACTCTGTTTCCACCATTGTTTTAGGTACAAGAACAGTGCTCAGATGATAGTTGTTGAATGAATGAATGAATGAATGAATGACTTTTCCAGTGGCTTCAACACCTTCTTCATATTCTTTCCCTCCACTTAGTTCCCCACATAATTCTCTGAGAAAAAGCTTTCCAAAATTGAAGTGCATAAAATTAATTTTCATTGTGTGAGAATAGTAGCCCCTGATGAATGTCTGATGAATGTACTTCTTGCTATAAAGAAAGAGTATTCTAGATTGTTCAAATCTGTATGTATGTAGATGCTACCTAGTGACAGCTCAGAAAGAGCAGGGTGAGTAGAATAATAGGTGGAAAACAGAAAAGTTGTTTTCTGATGTGACTGAAAGTGATTGGAAAAGTACATTTAAAAAAGTAAGGATAAATATATATGCCCTTTTTTTTTTAAGAAATAGAGACATTCAAGTTATTCAGAGAAATGCTTAACAGCAGCTGTGAAAAGTTAAGCTAACCGGGAACTTAGGACAAAGTTGTAAAGAGAATTTCTGGATTATGAAAATACTGAGAATATAGCTCTAATTCAAGGGGGTTCAAGTAAATAACTGTTTGGAGCATTTTTTTTTTCTTAAGTTGGAGTCAAGATTAGTGCTTGGAAATGTAGACTGAAAAGGTTTTCTGAAGAACCAACAAAAAGAATTAACTTCAGTTGACCTCAGGTTACAAACACACAAAAGCAAGGAAGAAAAAGATTTATCCCTTACAAGGAGACAAAGCTGGATTCGGTAATTATCCTGGGTCCCTGTAACTTTCTAACTCAAAGAGTGAGCATCTCCAGCAGACCCCCAAAAGCCCCCTTGAAGGAAAGTCATTTCTTGTGCTCTAATTGTTGGCTAAGTGTGATGCTCCT
>PVJI01015655.1:0-40511 GCA_004026765.1 Micronycteris hirsuta
GAGTACCTTGCTCTCCGGCTTGATATCCCAGGTCTCTGTCTCCTTGAGTTCACGGAAGCCAGCCTGGAGAAGGCGGCTGCGACACTCGGCCACAACTGTAGGTAAAGAACCCAATTTTACAGCAATGGAAGCCAGTAGGGGGCACCCTACCCTCTTCCGCTGCCCCGTTCACTTACCGTGGAAAGGAGAGGGGCTCCGGTTCACAAACTTGAGGAGCTCCCGGGCCGCAGCCTGCACCGCCTCTTTTCGGGCCCTGCCGCTCATGGCCACCTAGGGGAGATGGGTGTTCAGAGTCTCCGAGGACTTCCACTCAAACCCCCAAAGTGACCGCTCCAAGGCTCAGACCTCTGCTTCCTCCTCTTGCCGACGGAGACACGCCCTTGCCAGGCCGAACCTCTCTCTGCGAAAACTTCGACCCTCCAGCAGAGAAGTATCACAACCGCAGCAGCGATCTCCGCCCACTCGGCCAAGACGCCGCGCCCCCCGGCCCTGAGTCCCGCCCCCTAGGTCCCACCCCCACCCCCACGTGCCCGCCCCGCTGAGAAATCCCGGTCGGGTCCCCAACTCTGAGCCCGCCAGCACTACGTGTGCGATCCCTTTTCTAAATTAAAGCCCTGTTCTCCAGGGAACACCGTATCTCCCCTCCACCTCTCTCCCCCGCCCACCAGTCTGTCGTCGCAGTCCACCCCTTTCCCACACCAGGAAGGTCAGGTCACCCGGAGCCGAACTTTCGGTTTCGCTTAGGGACAGGCTCGGCCCCCGACCTAGAGCGCTGCTGAGCTTGGGCCTGATCCAGCGCGGGGCTAGTTGAGGTAGAAATTCGAGCGGGACGGGCGGTAGCTACCGACCTGCATCGGTCCCACTCGTGGGCTGGACTTGACTGGTCCGGGCCCTGCGCTAGACCAGCTCCACCTCCTGCCGCCCGGTCTGTCCCGCCCCGCGCCGGACCGGCCTCGTCGTCTGCCCCGCCCCCGCCGTCCGCCCCGCCCCCGCCGTCCGCCCCGCCCTCGCTGCGCACTCCGCGGCGACCGCGGGGGCCCTCTGCCGCACGGGAGGTGGTAAGACAGCCGCCAACCAACGCCCCGAACCCTCCAGGAGGTCGGAAAGTCAGAAAAAACTCGACCCCGCCCGCTCACCTGGTCGGATGCGTGCTGTACAAAGTGCTCTCTCTCGCCACAGGCACCCTGTGATAATAAAAACAACATGGCTAATGGTCATGGAGCGCTCACCCTGACCTTCAGCTTTATGATAAAGCTTAACGTGCCCTGTCGTTTAATCTTCACACCTGCCCTGTCAACTTTGTACTTTTTACTGCCATCATTTTATACACGAACAAACCTACATAGAGAGACCAGTAACCTTGTCCAAGGTAGTAGATGGCAGAGGTGGGGTTTCCATTCAATTCCAGAGGCCTGGGACAACTCATTCTCAGATCTTTCCTGGGCCTTCCTTTTTCTTGGTAAATCTTATATTAAATGGGAGGCCCCCGAGGGGCAGAGAAGTTAATGACTTTCCCAAGATCATATAGCTGTTTGGAGGCATCTGGGGTTTGACTCTGATATATGTACTCTTTCCACATCTTAAGACCGGAAAAAAACAAGCTCCATATGTGCTTAGAGGCATTTCTAATATTCCTATGTCAAGACTGGTGAGTAACAATATAAAAAAGCTCTTCAGCCCGGCTGGTGTAGCTCAGTGGATTGAGCCCAGGCTGGGAACCAGAGGTTCCCGGTTCGATTCCCAGTCGGGGCACATGCCTAGGTTGCGGGCCAGGTCCCCAGTGAGGGCCATGTGAGAGGCAAACATACATTGCTCTTTCTCCCTCCCTTCTCTTCTCTCTGGAAATAAATAAATAAAATCTTTAAAAAAAAAAAGCTCTTCAGCTGCCTAACCACGGATTGTGGTCAGGGCTCTTAGTGGCCCCTAGGTCCTGCCATCGACATTGCAGGGGGGACAGGTGGATGGAGCCATCTTCATATGTGCTGGGGTGGGAATGTCCAGGGAGTGGGGAGCATTTGGAAAGGCCCTGCAACCCTCACTTCAAAGGAGTAGATATTGCAGGGGAGTGTTCAAGAATATACAGACCAGGTGATAGGTTAAGTTCATGGCATTCCCTAGCCATTTATTGAAGTGACATTATGGCCCTGGCTGGTGTGGCTCTGTGGATTGAGCACTGGTCTGCAAACCAGAAGGTCACCGGTTCCTCCCAGTCAGGGCACATGCCTGGGTTTTGGGCCAGGCCCCCAGCTGGGGCCATGCGAGAGCCAAACTATCGATGTATCCTTCTCTGCCTCCCTTCCCGCAGGTAAAGAATTACAGACCAGCAAATCTATTAGCGTGCAATCAGAGTTTGTTAGTGATCCATTCCCATGGAAGAGAACAGGCCTAGCTAAGGGATGGAGGGCGGGGGAGGGGGGCATGAACGGTATAGGTTCAGGGCAAAGCAGGGAGGGAAAAGTAAGGGCGGCTGAAGGCCAGGGTGGCAAGCCCTGGGGTGGCCAGAGGGCCAGAAAGCCAGAGAGCAAGTCCTTTGCTCTGAAAACTTATATAGCTGGTGGGATGGGAGTAAAAGTAACATATTGATTGACGAGTAAATGTAGTGCCAGCTTTCCCAGGGGGAACGTGACTACTCAAATTTAGGTATGTGCGGGGGTCTGTTAGCCGGAATCCTTATCTTGTTCCAGATTCCGTTTGCTCATCGCTGTAAGATAGATACGTTACAGGAGGCAGTTAATTAAAGTTGAGGCAGTTACCCAAAGTTACTTCTGGGCTATTTCTTTGGGCACTGTGGACCCTCTCCCGCATTTCAGGCTTTGGGATGAAAGCATAGTTTCACAAGGCTTTCTTTCCCAGGTAGTGGAAATGCTACAGAGATTTTCAAGGACTTCCCTCCTCCCGTGTTAACATAGTGTTTTTTGTAATGTTGGGACACCCGGCTCTGTTATCGGACCAGGCTCAGGACTGCTGAGTTAGGGGGTGAGACAGGTCTCCCTCCTCCTCCCTGCCTCGGTTTGCTCTTCACTCTACCTAAGTGCTAAAAGGCGTTTCCTGGCGACCAGGATGCTCGACGCTGGCCAGTAACAGCCTTGCAGTCTCAGAGTTCTTCCTGTGCCATCTCTGCCTCAGAATGGGTCATAAAGAGAACATTCTTGGGGAAGGGACACGTTCGAGGTCAGTGAAAACAGCTGAACCAGGGGTACGATGTAAAGGGAAGGACACTTAAAGAAAAATCTCTAATGTTCTTCTGATCCCCCAAAAAGAGAGTACATGTAAATGCGAGAAATTCAAACATCACCAAAATGCGTAACTTAGAAAGTGAAACAGAAACTGAACGTCCATTCCTGATAAAAACCGAAACAAAATCCTCTTAAGAAACCAGGAAGAGAGAAGATAAACACCTAACCTCAAGAGCATAGATTTACGGTAAGATAGTTAGGAAAATGATGATTTTTTAGTGTTTATTCTTTCTGTTTGTAATATAATTTCCTTAATTGTAAGTCTATGTAATTTAATTTTTTTTAATGCTTGCTGTGTTTAACAACAGGATCGCAGATTTCTGGAAATTGGACAGTCGGTTCCTATGAGCTGGTTCAAGTCTGCTCTAGCACACAACTTGGCCCACACTCCAGCTATATCTTTGTTCTTCAAATTGGGATTTGTTCACTTGGGAACATTTTAGAAATGCAGAACAAGATCCCTAGCTGATTTGTCTGAATACCACATGTAGTAAAATGTAATACGAGGTCATATTTTATGTATTACAGAAAAAATTCCAAGCATATCGTTGAGTGAAAAAAGGGAATTTACAAAATAATATTTACAGGGCACCTAGGTAAAACTCACACAATGAGCTTATTTCTAGATTTTATAAAAATATACATGGAAATGCGTGGGAACAGGTTCGGAAGGAGAGGTCATCTCCGGACAAGGGGATGGATGATATGGGATATGAATTGGGAGGATCGAGGGGGGATCTGAGCTATTCCAAGAGTTTCTGCGAATCATTCGTGCCCTCAGCCTCCGGCCCTTGGCCCCACCAGACCTGAGCTGGTGTTTACAACTCTGCCAGGCGCTCGTCTCCCGGGGTCAGCGCTCGCCTGTGTGTCAGCACTGTGGTCGGCATCACACACTTCAGTGTGGGGTGATGTGATACGCATGTCTCTTCTGATCCCTCAGTTTATTTATTTTCTTAAAAAGATTTTATTATTTTTAGAGAGAGGAGAAGGGAGGCAGAAAAACATCGTGAGAGAGAGAAACATCGATCGGTTGCCTCTCCTATGCCTCGGTTGCCGACCGAGGACCAAACCCACAACCGAGACACGTGCCCTGACAGGGAATCAAACTGGCGATCCTTCGCTTTATGGGAAGACACCCAACCAATGGAGCCACACGGGTCAGGGCTGACCCATCAGTTTATGAAAGCACTTTCTAAATAGTAATTTGTCACATAATGGTTAAGGGTGATTGGGATACGGAACCAAAGCAATGCTGTAAGCAAAAGAAGGCATGGTGAGTGTGTCTCCTGCCCCGTCGGCTAAAATGGGTGCAGAGCCGGGGCTGAATCAGGTGATCTTGATTTCCTGATGCCAAGACAGCTCTGGGTATCTCGTTGCAGGTAGATATCTTGGTGGTTTAAATGAATAAATAATTTGCTTTGGGGTATAAGGATAGGAACTTGCATAACACAGTACAATTTATCCTCTGACAGTGTTGTTGGAAGGGCACTTTTATTTCCACCACGTGTCTTCTGCTGAAGTTCTGTTTTCCAAGCAAGACTAAATTGATCAAGAACTACATCTCCCAGGATGCCTTGAGGTGAGTAACTCAGGCAAGATTATAATTTCCAACCAATTATGTTCTAGGAAGGAGATTTACAAAGTAATTTATATAGTTCCAAAGAATGAAGCACCTGTATAGATACTAATAAGGAACAATTTCCAAGATATACTATTAAGTGGGAAAAAATAGGTGCAGAATAGCACTTATGAGATGCTGCCATTTGTGTGTGTGAACACACAGACACACATATGTGTTCTTATATGTTTAAAATATGTCACAAGAAAATGGCAACTGACTTTGGGAAGGAGAAATGGAGGGGCTGAGGGGCTGGGAAGGAAGAGGCACTTCTTTTTTTCCTATAAATCCTTTTGTGCTTTTTAATTTTTTTGTACATATACAAATCACATATTTTTAATTTTTTTGTCATTCTCACATGGGCATGTTTTTATTGATCTTAGAGAGAGAGAGAGGAAGGGGGAAGAGAGAGAGAGAAACACTGATGTGACAGAGAAACCTCCATCATTGCCTCCCGTATGTGCCTTGACCAGGGATCAAATTAGAAGCCTGGGCATGTGCCCTGATCAAGGACGGAGCCTGCGACCTTTGGGCGCACAGGACAACACTCCAGTCAACTGAGCCACCGGATAGGGCTGCTTTTAAAAACTAGATAAGGAAAATTTAAAAGTAACAGGTGGAAAGCTGATTTTTAAGTGTGTTTTATGAGTATAATTTCTGTTTTCTTCTGTACCCTGATTAAGTTAGTAAGCATGTGTTGGTTAGCCTCTAATGTTAAATCCTGAAGTTTAAAATGCCCACAGAAAGCTGTGGTTCCTTCTGATATGAACATTGTGTCTACATGAGGAAGGGAGAATGGATGGAAAGTTTCTTTTGATGTTGATATTTTAAAGAAAACAAACTGGGGGTGAGATAGGGAGACCTTCAGAAAAAGGTCCTCGGCTGCATTAATGCTTTACCTACATAGGAACTACAGACTACTAATCCTGCCTTGCCCCTGTTCCTCTCCCCTCTGGTCACCACTGCCCTCCTGCCCAGTGCCCATCTTATGCTCCATCACTGCCATCGCTCCCCTGCACGTGCCTCAGGGCCCTTGCTGTGCTGGATTTGCTCACGTGCCAGGGAAAACCCTAGCCCTGAGTGCAGTCTTCCCCTTACCTGTTCCATGTCTGTGCCTGGCACATGGTAGCTATACCGTAACTATTTCTTAAATGAATGAAATTTTTAAAAATAATAGTTCTTTGTGAAAAATGGCCCTTGTAGAATATTCCTCAGCAATAAAAATGAACAAACTATCGATGACTGCTGTAACAACTTGGAGGGATCTCACAGGCACTATGCTGAGTGGGAAAATGACCAAATTACAGAGATAGAAAACAAATGGGTTGGTTGCCAAGGGTCAGGAAGGGTGGGGGAAGGGATGGGCGTGACTTCAAAGGCCAAGTAGTTCTGGGTCTGGATCATGGCAGTGGTGGCCTGACTCTACACATGTGCTAAAATTAGGGTTGCCAGATAAAATACAGAGCACCCAGCTAAATTTGAGATAAACAAAGAATAATTTCTTAGTATTAGTATGTCCCAAATATTGCATGGGATATACTTACAGTAAAAAAAAATCAGCCCTGGCTGGTGTGGCTCAGTGGATTGAGTGCGGGCTGCGAACCAAAGGGTCGCCGGTTCAATTCCCAGTCAGGACACATGGCTGGGGTGTGGGCCAGGTCCCCAGGGGGGCCATGTGAGATGCAATCACACATTGATGTTTCTCCCCATCTCTTTCTCCCTCCATTCCCTTCTATTTAAAAATAAATAAGTAAAATCTTTTAAAACAATTCACAAAACCTAATTGTGTGTCCTGTATTTCTATTCTTTAAACCTGGCAATCTGGAAAAACATGGCGCACGACTAACGACACACACGCCGGTGTCACTTGCCTGGCTGTGAGGTTGCACTGCAGCCGTGTCAAATGCAGCCCCTGAGGGAACCTGGTGAGGGGTGCACAGGACCTCTCTGTGCTATTTTTGCAACTGCCTGTGAGTGTATAATTCTTTCAAAATAAAAAAGGTTTTTTAGATGGCTTGCAAAAGAAAACCCACGGCTTCCTGTTGGTGATAAAAAACAAAGAGACACAGGGAAGTGCTGATGATGAACCTTGGAAGTTTTATGGGGCATTGTAAAACTGGCATTTCTTGAAGGCCTTCAGGCGTGTCCCTATTGAATGTCAATGATCTTGGAGAGTTATTGACAGTAAAAAAAAAAAAAAAGTGGTTATATGGTGGGCTCAGGATCAGACAGACGTGGGTTCAAGTCCTGACTCCTCTCTGGATTAGCTGTGGGTCATATTTGCAGTGGCATGCCGGAGCCACCAGCGACAGCAGGCTGGGTGGATTGAAATCGGCCCGGCCAGGTTTATACTGCCAAGACTGGCAAACACAACGCATCAGTGCTTTATTTTTTTCTTCAAGAGAGAGCTAGTTGTTAAGCATTTACCATCAAACCACAGACATGGAGCCTCAGTTTCCTCATCTGTAAAACGGTGAAAGATAACGGTGATAACCTCAGAGTGTTACGCAGATTAAATGAGATCATGCCTGCAGGGCGCTCATCCTGAAGTCTGTCAGGTAGCAGTAGACGTTAGCTGTCACTTCCTCTCCCATTAGCATCTCCCATAGTAAACTGCAAGCCGCCTGAGGCCAAGTGCCTGCCTTACTCATCTCCATACTTTTCGGGACTGGCACAGGGCTCGAAACACAGCAAGGGCTAAACAAATGTCCGCTCGATTAACGAATGAATGGCACATAATAGTGACTTGAGGTACTCGGCCTCCACAAAATTTTCATTTTATCAGAGGCCTTTTAAGGCACGCTTTGATCTTTTGTCATGAGATTTTCAGGCCCCACGACAGGCTGCCAGGGAGGTCTGGGGAGAACTCACGCAGCCCACCCCCAAAGGGAGAGCCGGCCCTGGCAGGCTGGCCCTGGCCTCCCTCCGCGGCACTCTGGGAGCACACCCCTTGGTGCTGGGGACGGGTCCTCACCTCCCCTTCCTCACGAAGCCAAGATGGGGCCTTTCTGGCTCTGAGCTTGTCTGACTAGAGGCTGTTTAATCCTTGCTGGATTTGTCCTGTTTATTTTAGTGGACAGGGCTATTTACTTTCACTTCGTATTTCTAGGGGTGCTTGCTCATTTTGCTTCCCTTTTATTTACTTTTTGCTAGCACTTGGGTTTGAGTAAATATATCTATAAAGTTCCAGGGACTAGTTTATTCTGTGTCTGGGATTTTAATGGCCTTTAAACAGTGTCTGCTCAGGTAAGCATTTTATAGATGGGTTGAAAATATAGGGAATTCTGTACTCAGTGGCCTCTGCTTCCTTCCAAGCCGACAGCTGGTCACCAGCAGCCTATGAATCGTGGCTTTTCATCCATCATAAAAACATGAAGAGCTCATTCCCGTCTCGGACAGAGAACCGGACCCACTTTGGTCAGCCAGACGTGGGACTTGGGTACTGTGGGGATGTTTCAATTCTAGGGCAGTGCTTTGGGGGAGGATGACCTAGGGTGGTTTTTAAAATGCGCATTCATGAGACCCACACTTGGAAATTCTGATTTGGAAGGTCTGGGGGGTGTGCATTTTTTCTTTTTTAAGATTTTATTTATTTATTTTTAGAGAGAGGAGAAGGGAGGGAGAAAGAGAGGGAGAAAGCAATGTATGGTTGCCTCTCACATGGCCCTCACTGGGGACCTGGCCCGCAACCCAGGCATGTGCCCCGACTGGGAATCGAACCGGGATCCTTTGGTTTCCAGCCCCCACTCTCAATCCACTGAGCCACACCAGCTGGGCCCAGGGGTGTGCATTTTTAACCAGCACCGTGCTGCAAACAATTCTCCTATCCTGAGATCTCTCTCTGAGAAACCTTCCGGGGAGACACCCATTGGCAGTCTCCAAACACCGTTGCCGTGGGGTTCTGCCCTTGGGCTCACTTTCCATGTTGTGGGGCAACGTGGAGAGAAGCTCAGGCCCCAGATAGGGCTGGGCAGAGTGGCTCCGGCAACACGCTCCCCCAGGGCTGGCCGACAGACAGGGTGGTGAGTATTGTGCCGGTGAACCCCTCAGGGCCTAGTCTGTCGGTGACCTGAGGTCTTGTCACCCCCCACAATCCCTAAGGCAGCGCACGCCCACAGACTGGTGCTCTGCACCGACTGGGCCACTCCCACCAGAGACAGACGTAGACACAGGTTACCTCAGGGGAGCCCGGGAGCCAGTTGTTGGGGACAGATGTGTCGGAGAGGCTGAGAGCCATGGTCAGCTGCTCACGTCTTCCAGAGCTGGGCCGGGTTTTTCAGAGGCTGAATGGACAAGACCTGGACCTACTGCATTTCTGTTCTTTTGCCGGCCCCTCCCCCATCCCAACCCCTTTGCTCCAACTTGCAGGACCCATTATGACGTCATCAATGCAATTGGACACAGTAATGTCCTCACAGCACCCAGGCCTCAGGTTAGTCTATTGTGGCCAGTGTCCAAATGATGACCCCTGAGTTGGGGGGCTACAGATGTAGACTTTCTTCTTTTTTACTTTTATTTTATTTTTTTGTATCTTCTTTTTTTTTTTTAAGAACAGTTTCTTTAATCCTCACCAGAGAATGGATATATACATGTATTAAAAATATATATATATTATGTATATATTATATATATATATATATAAAAATTTATTTTAAGGGCGAGAGAGAAAAACATCAGTAAAAGGGAGAAACATTGATCAGCTGCCTCTCACATGCACCCTGACCCGGAACCAAATCAGCAACCTGTTGGTGTACAGGATGATGCTCCAACCAAACAAGCCACCCAGCCAGGGTTAGACTTTCTTCTTTATATATATTTACTTATTTTTAGATAGAGGGGAAGAGAGGGAGAAAAACATCAATCAGTTGCCTCTCCCATGCCCCCTACTGGGGACCTGGCCCAAAACCCAGGCATGTGCCCTGACAGGGAATTGAACTGGCAACCCTTTGGTTCACAGGCAGGCACTCAATCCACTGAGCCACGCAAGCCAGGGCAAGACTTTCTTCTTTATTTGGAGACCTCCACCCTCATTCTCCAGCTCAGCCCCTTTGTTACCTTCCTCAGTCAACGTGCTGCTTATTTTACTTGTGTGTTTTGTTGGGCATCGTCTGTTCCCCACCAGAAGGTGAGCTCCAGGGGGGCACGACCCCCAGCGGCCTTGCTCATGGCAGAGTCCCCAGTGCTTGGCACAGTGCCCGACACGTAGTAAGTGCTCAATAAAGATGTGGGGGTGCACAAACACATGAATGAGAGGCTTCCCAGGCTCCAGCCATCCATCCACTTATTCATTTGACAAGCAGGTTTTGCCCATCTGTTGTGGGTCAGGCTCTTGTCAACCTGAATAACTCCTTTTCTGCCCCGAGGAGCTCCCAGCCTGGTGGTGGAACGCTGGAGACACATCCTGTGTGTAATGCGCCCTGACAAGGGCCATATATCCGAGGTTTAACGGAGACGGGGTTGCAGGGAGGAGCACAGGGTGGCAGTGACAGGCTCTTAAACCAGAGAAATGGCATGTGGCCTGGCAGGGTTTCCCGCGCTCGATTCAGGGAGCCTCATCTGCCCCAAGGCCTCTGCCGCTGCTGACAACTGCAGCGGCTTGTTTCTGCTAATATCGCAGCAGGGCGCTCCCATAGAAGCAATCTATAAAACACCATTTACAGCCATAGCTAAACCACAGAAATCAATCCCCAGCACTCGCTCCCGTCAGCAAACGCGTGGAGGGGCCCCTCTGAGTGTGGTGGACAGTTTAAGGTGCTAGAGGAGGTACAGGGGTGCGTGAAAGGAGGACTCGGAGCCAGGGGCTTCTGATCGCCCTGGGGAGGCAGGACAGGTAGGGATGAGACCGTGTATGCCAAGTAGTGAAGGAAGGTTCTGGAACGGTGCTGCCCGAGGCAGGAGCCCGCAGTCATGAGAGGCTATTGAACACGGGCCACGTGCAGCTGATGCAGATGGAGAGGGGCCAGACGTACAGACTGATGGACCAAAAATATGTGCAACATACGTTCATCGCACAGTATTGATTACATGTTGAGATGACAATATTTTGGATAAAATGTGTTAGATACTTACCTGTCTCTTTTGCCTTTTTGAAACGTGGCTACCAGAACATTTAAAATAGCCTATGCGCACAATTCTATAATCTATCACCTGAATACTGTACTGTGTGTTCACCACCCCAGGTCAAGTCTCCTTCCATCACTGCTCGTCCCCCCTTTACCCTAACCGATGTCACCAGAAAACAAAACACAAAACTAGCTAAGACAGTAATATTTCAAGAGTTTTCTGTTTGTCATTTTATTTTATTTTTTAAAATCTTTTTAAAAAGATTTTATTTATTTATTTTTAGAGAGAGGGGAAGGGAGGGAGAAAGAGAGAGAGAAACATCAATGTGTGGTTGCCTCTCATGTGTCCCCCACTGGGGACCTGGCCTGCAACCCAGGCATGTGCCCTGACTGGGAATCGAACAGGCGACCCTTTGGTTCGCAGCCCACGCTCAATCCACTGAGCTATACCAGCCAGGGCACAGTTTGTCATTTTATTTAAAGTTATTTACACCTTAGGTAAACACGGCTCACCTCCTCACACAACCACATCAAAATTACAACTAAAATATAGAACAACCATCACTCAGAACTGTCAGAAATCAAGTTAAATGGAAGCCTGACAATTGATGGAATTAAAGAAGCCACATCCATCCAGAGATGTGGAATGGGCTGGTCCCACATCCACGTGTGGGGGATAAAAGTTCAGGAGGGACATCTTGGGAGCGAGGAGACCCAGCCCCACACCAGGGCCCCGGGGCCGGGGTTCCAGTGCCAGGAAGCTGAGTCCCCACAGCTTCTGGCTGGGAAACCGGTGGGGGTTGAGCTGGAAGAAACTGCTGGATTCCCAAGCAGTTCTCCGTAAAGAACCCACACTCAGACTTATACAAACTCAGTCCCTCTGAGCACAGGGGTAACACTTGAAAGGCACCAGTGGCGTATGTACGGGGAGGAACTGAAGTGTCTGGCATCAAGGTGGAGCTGGAGGACAGCTTTCTCCCAGACAGAAAAGCGGGCAGAGGCCACTGCCCCTTTTCTGAGCCCTCCCCCTACAGAGCCACAGAGCCAGCAGGCTGGTGCCATACCTGAGGCCCCATCAACCTGGCTCACACTGCTTGCCCTGGCCTGGAGTTCCCCAGAGTCTCTCACCGAAGCTGCCTTTCCCTGTGAGTGGCTGGGCGTGGCTCCTGCTTCACCACTTCCTAAATCCTCTCAAACAAGCCGGCCTCAGTGACCCCCAGCTCAGGAACCTCTGGCTAAGTGACCCCAGGTGGTTTGATGGCTTCCAGGTGGGAGGGGGATGTGGGGGAATGGGTGAAGAGGTGAGGGGATTAAGAAGTACAAATAGGTAGTCATAGAACAGCCACCGGGATGTACAGCGTAGCAAATGGAGCAGCCAAAGTACTTATACACATGACCCTTGGACATGAACAAATGTGGGGATTGCCTGAGGGAGTGGGGGTGCTGGGTGAAGGGGAATAAAGGGGGAAAATGGGGACAACTGTAATAGCATAATCAATAAAATACAATTAAAATATAAATAAAAATTATTTATACCTGAAACTAATATAAAATACTGAACGTTGACTGTAATTGAAAAATAAAATGAATAATTTCTGAAAATAAGCAAATACATACATACATGTGTAAAATGGTGTATGTGGCTTCCATTATATTTCTGTTGGACAGCATTGGTCTAGGATTTGGGGGACCCAGTGAGGGACCGGTGTCATTGCAGCTGCGAAAAATTCTGAGGAAACAGGATTAGGAGCAGCAAGGGGCTACTGAGGAAGAGGTGGACACGTTCGAGAAGTTTCATCCTGAGGGGAAGGAGGGAGGATGATAGCCCAAAGAGGCCCCGGGGTCCCAGGCACAGTGCACATTCGTGAGACACTCACCCAGCTTCGTCCTCCCCCTCGGGCCGTCTTCCAAAAAGAGCGTCCAGCCACCCTCCCGCCCAATGACTCCAGAGAAGTCTCCTTCTCCTCCACCCGGGACGTTGGGGAGTTGACCGGTGAGCTGCTGGGTTTGGACGCTAAGTATTGAGGAAATTAATCCCTGCTCAGGCCATTCATTGCAAGGTGGGTTAATAAACACACCACCCCTCTCAGACCCCCAGCCCTGCACCTGGGCAAAGGGCAGGGGTGGGAAGGCGAGGGGAGATCAGGGACCCCAGTGCAGGTGGAGCTGGGAGTTTGGTCGATGTTTGAGATGGGGAACATTTCTCAGAGGAGCAGGGTGGTCCGGGAGGAGGAAGTCAGCCCCCAAACCTGGCCAGACAAAGCTTCCACTGTGGGCACATCTCATCAGTGGCAAACAGGCAGCCTGGTGTCCCTGCCGCCGTCCTCCCTCTCTGTCACACAGAGAAGCTGTAAACACTCAAATGCGAGGATTAACTCTGCGTGTGGTGTCTGGGACACTGTTAACAGCTCTCGGCAGCAGTGTCTGGGTCTGTATTAGACGGCTTTCTAACCCCCAGCACCTAGGACCTGAGGCTTGGTGCACAGCCAGCGTTCCATAAATATGGACAGACGGGGGAAGGAGGGAGGGAAGGAAGGAAAGAAGGAAGGAAGGGAGGGAGGAAGGAAGGGAGGAAGGGAGGGAAGAAGGGAGGGAGGGAGAACAAATGACAAATCTGTTGAAACCAAGAAGCAGATGCCCCACTTGCTCCCCACTAGATGTCTGGATATGGGCAGCAAGAGGGTCTCTCACCAGCCAGGTCGCACAGCACCCAGGTCAGGAGAACTAATGCCCAGCACCCAGCATTCCACCCTCCTGCCTCCCTGCCTCAGGCACTCAGCCCACAGCTTTGAGAGACAGTTTATGTCCAGGATGAGTCCTTCCTGGGCTAAAGCTCTGCCCCTAGTCTCTTATCCTATTAAGTACTTTTAAAAGCCCCTTAAGTCTTCTGTAAAAGGAAAGAAAGTGAAGAATTCCAGTTGGGTTAGGTAAGCCCGGCATGGGGGCTGGGGGAACTGAGTTATTGCAGTTCCTGGACCAGCGAAGGGACTCCTCAAGCGCATTAGGAGGCCTGCAGTTTCCCAGTATGGCCACTGGAGGGCACTTCGACCATGAAATACCAGACCTTCATCACCCCGGTGTTTGGAGAGCTGTGATTCAACTCAACAAACGTTTTAAAATCATCACAATATGGATAACTCTCCAGTGTTGAATATCCAATACATGCTCAATGCCTTAGACATATGTTGTTTAAATTCACTGCAATTGCTGTGAGTTATCTTGGCTATTTAGAAAAAAACTGAAGCTTAAAGAAGCCAAAGAACTTACCTAAGGTGGCTCAGCTAAGCACAATTTGGGAGTAAGGACTTGAACCCGAGCCGCTGGGCGCCAACCTTCCACAGTGAATGCACAGAAGCTGAAGAGGGACTGGGTAAAGAAGAGATGAGTATGCTACACAAAACATCGTCACTGAACAATTTACACAGATGTGAAACTGGAAGATGGCTTACCGACAATTTGTACGTTTCACATGATGTTTCTCTTCTCCCTCAAATGGTGTTGTTAAATAAATGAGGTGTTTCACAATTCATGGTGTCTTCACTTGGAGCAAATAAAGTCATTGTAACACAAGGCAGGAAAAAAGAATTTTTCGTTTAACAGTTAGAAAGCACTTTACTGCCTCCCTGGCTGGTGTGGCTCAGTGGATTGAGTGCCAACCTGTGGACTGAAAGGTCACTGGTTCGATTCCTAGTCAGGGCACATGCCTGCAGTGGGGGCATATTAGAGAGGCAACAGATCAATGTTCCTCTCACACCTTGATGTTTCTCTCTTTATCTTTCTCTCTTCCTTCCTCTCTCTCTAAGAATAAATATGGGGGAAAAGCACTTACTTTGCACCTAGAAGTGTTCTAAGCACTTTACATAAAGTAACTCAATTAACCCGCACAGGCATGTCTGAGGCCCCCACTGATGGGATCCCCATTCACAGGTGAGATACAGAGACCAGAAGAGGGAAGCAACCTGCCCAAGGAGCCCAGGCCGTCTGTCTGGTTCCAGATGCTGTCCTCCAGAATTTGGGGGCCCTTGCCTTGAGCAAAGGTGGGAAAGCAGGAAGTGAGGAGGTAGGATTGTCTCAAGCCTGGGCTCGGCGAAGCCTGTGCAGGGGTGGGGAAAAGAGGAGGGGTACCGCAGCAGGAGGGCCCAGGAAGGGGAGGGGGCGTTCCAGTCTAGGGGAGAGCAGGGGCCACGCTGCCCCCGCCTCTCTCCAGGGACTGGCAGTTTGGGAAGTGCAGTGTGCGGTAGGAAATGGCCAGATTGGATTACAGGGAAGATTAAAGGAGCTAAATCGGGCCTGGGGCTGGGGGAGGTGGGGGAGAAGGGAGCTGCGGAGGGCCGGCAGCTGGAAGGCCTGGAGAGGCAGCCGAGCTGAGAGTGGGGGCAGGGATCTCACTCGAAGCAGGAAGCCCTTGTGACCCTTTCAAGGCTGGAATGTGGGGTCACCAAGCCAGGACATCCTCTTAGAGGGAGCTGGGGGTAGGATGGGGTCAGAGATCCTGACATCAGAGACGGGGAGCGGTGGGCGCCGGCACCTTTGAGGAGGTGGAGACAGACCTAGAGCCAGAGGTGTCCTGGAGGGAGAAGGGAAGAGCCCAGACCTGGAGAGGGAGGGGAGGGGCAGAAACCAGAGAAAGGGGAGAAGCTGAGGCAGGACGCAGCCCGAGCCCCGCCCTAAGAGAGCGTCTGGAGCTTCAGGAGTGACCTGGCTGGGTAGCGGGACACTGTTGTTTGTGGGGTGTTGGCAGGGAGATGCACAACACAGCAGCAGTTGGAAACTTCCCTGGAGTGCCCTCCCACAGGGCCTCCCCTCCCCTCTCTTCCCAACCCCTCCCCCGCCTGAGTGGCAGCACCGGCTGTGGCCCCTCCCAGTCCCTAGGGCAGGTGGTCAGTGGTCTATTCTGGTGTGCAGGGTAGCCAGGGAGCCTGGGGAAAGACAGAGGGGGAGAGCCTGGTCCATCTCTTTGAGGCTGGATGGGGAGCAGAAACCAGGGGGCTCTTTGGGACAGCTGGGGAATCAGGTCTGGCTGCTGTGGGTGGAGAGAAAAAACTTCAGCACTCCGTTTTCAACACGCTGTATCTCAGGGTCTTTACAGTTGGGAAGGAGAATGTATCTGGGACGCTCTCGGTGGCTTTGGGGCCTGGGAGCTGGGCCCATGGAAAGCCACAGCCACTGACAGTGGACTCCCCAGTTGCTTTCGAACCCTGAGGCTGCAAGAGCAAGCCTGGCCCCCAGCCCCAGTCCTCCGGGTGGCCTCTCCAGGACAGAATCGCTGCTGAGGTCCTCTCCCAGGCCAGTTGAGGGCAGTCTGGGATCAGGGTGCACTGCGGGGAGCCTCTCCAGCCTGTTGGGGAGTCCCAATGTCTGGCTGGCCTGAGGGCAAAGCAACCCCCACTGGCCTCCCTCCCACATAGGAGATCTTTGGTGCCCCCCAAGTCCTGTGAGAAAGACCAGACTCCTCCACCAATGGGGCCTGGCTCTCCAAGCACACGCCCCTCTCTGGAGAGCAGTGGGACCCGGGAGAAGAGCAGGGCAGAACGCTGGGAGGGACTTTCCCACTGCCGGGCAACGGGCTTTGCTCTGGAGATCCCCGATAAGGCTGCGTTAGAAGGGGGAGGACCTAGAACTGAGCCTGCCAAGTCAGTCTGTGGCAAGGCCTTAGAGACCACAGAGAAGTGATGGAGCGGGGCTTCTACGAGCCATCATCCAAGCAGGGGTGTCCAACCTGTGGCCCACGGGCCACAACAGCCCAGGCGGACTGTGAATGTGGCCCAACACAAAATCATAAATTTACGTAAAACATTATGAGATTTTCTTTGTGATCAGTTGTCACAATGTATTTAATGTATGACTCGAGACAACTCTTCTTCCAGTGTGGCCCAGAGACACCAAAAGGTTGGACATCCCCGCCCCCACCCCGCCTCCGAAGTTACAAATCCAAACTGCATTTACTTGCTGTGCAACCTTAGGGAAGTTACCTAGCCTCTCTGAGCCTAGTATCCATAATTGTAAAATGAGAATAGTAATTATTTCCCAGTATTGTGAGGATTAGAGATACAGTGATTTTTATTAATATTATTTATTTATGTATTTATTTATTATTTTTAAAAGATTTCATTTATTTTTAAAGAGCGTGACGGGAGGGAGAAAGAGGGAGAGAAACATCAATGTGAGAGAGAAACATCAATTGGTTGCCTCTTGTATGCACCTAGATCAGGAACTGAACCCACAACCCAGGCACGTGCTCTGGCCTGGACTCAAACTGGCACCTCTTTGCTTTGCGGAATGATGCCCAACCAACTGAGCCACACTGGTCAGGGCTGAGTTCCAGTGATGTTTACATGGCAGGTATTGTGCCATGTATAGAGTAGGTGCTCAATAATGGTGTAAATGTTATTTTCAGAGGCAGCACAGCCTCAGATAAAAAGCTCTGGACTGAGAGCTTCGGAGTTAGGCAGCCTTGGCTATTAGTCTTGGCCCTGCACCTGCTGACCTGAAGCCAGGATTCGAGCCGGTCCCTGGACGTCCATGAACCAGTTTCTTTGTCAGGCGAAGGCGATACAGTTCTAGCAGTGGCCGGCACTCACTGCATGCTTACCGTGCGCCAGGCACTGTGCTCAGTGCTTTGCAGACGCTTTCTCGTTTCATCTTCCCAGAACGCCTCCGCTGTGACTATCAATTTACAGACAAGGAAACTGAGGCTCCAAGAGGTAAAGTAACTCACCCCAGAGTGGCAGGTCCAGGATTTAAACCCAGGTAGTGACCCAGCAGCTGCTCCCCAACTTTCTCGCTCTGCCTGCACCTCTGTGGAGTCAGGTGGGACTTAGGTGACTGGCTGGATATCTGGACAGGTGAGAGAGGACAGAGGGATGAAGGACTGGAGCTATAAAAACTCTGAGGGCCTAAGAAGGGGTGTCTTCTGGACCCCAAACTCACTTTCATTGCTCAGGGCGCTGTGATGGACGGTGGTCTGGAGTGGCAGAGAAGGCCCTGGGGTCTGAGTGGACTCAGCTGGTTGGAGGAAGAGGAGGATGATCCCATAACGCTATATATAGCAACTGTGCATAGTGACCCTGTGAGGTCATTGTCAGCCCGCTCAGGCCCTGTTTAAAGAACCCCGCAGCCTCAAAGGGATGTAGGAAACCTGGAAAGGGTCCAGGACAGCAGGGATATGACCAAACTGGAGGGGCTGAAACCAAAAAAGCCTGTGAGGGAAGATGAAAGGAATGAATGAATCAGGGAGAAGAGAAGCTGAATGAGGGCACTAAGAACCTGGCCGAGAATTCCAGGGAAGAGAGGGAGCTGCTTTCCTCCACCTGGGTTACCGTCTGAGGGGAGAGAAGGGGCTCATGGCGCCGCCCAGGGACTGAGTTGGGCCTTGAGTTGGGTCTAGGGTACCGGTTCGTGCTTAGGCGAAAAAGCCTGTGAAATCTCCGTGCCACGGGGCCGAGAACCATCCTGTGAGTGTCAGCTGTTTCTGGCTCCCCCTGACAACTTCCATCCCAGTTCTCACACACCCCGACCCACTTCGGCCCAGGTGTCCCTGAGTCGGGGCAAAGGGCATTTTCTCCCGTTCTCGTTGGGGGTTTCAATGTGGGGGAGGGTGCACATCTGTGTCGGGGAGAGGGAGATCCTCTGCCTCTGGCCTCTGTCTCCTCAGGACCGGGAGGCTTTTGGAGAAGTTCGGGGGCATCCCCTGCAGACTTCGGGGAACTGTGGGAGGTGACCTGATGTGATGAGGGGACAGCTGAGACTCTGAGAGCCCTAACGGGGCTGCATTTGTTGCGGTGGGCAGGACCGAGCGCTCACACAGTGAAGAAGAAAACCTGGGGAGAGGTTGGGAGGAGGGCCTGGGAGGATCAAGGAACCTGGGAGTAGGGAGAGCATGGTCTCAGGAAGTTGACTCCACTTCTGCGGGCAGGTGTAGCCCCGTCTCATCCACCGGTGGTGGGAGAGGGACCCGGCTATTCAGGCAGGGGCCGCTGGTCTGGGCCCCGCCTGAAGGTGCGTCTCCAGGGAGGCCGCACATTTTGGATTAGAAAAGGGCCTCTTTCACTCCTTTCCTTGGGGTCAGAATAGAGAGGGATATTTCACTCTAAGCAAGAGAAACTGAGACCCAGAGAGGGCTCTTGACCAGTCCAATGTCACACAGCTTACCCTGACTCCCAGCCAAATGCGGCTCCCAATTCATCAGGATGCCTTCCAGGGGATCTGCCCTTAACGTTGCCACGGTCCCCTCCCTTTCCCTCGACTGGACCTGTCCACATCCTCCCGATCCCCCCACCTCTTAGTGATGCAAATAACACGTGGAAGGTACAGGATGCTCAGAGCCCCAGGAGCACTCTCAGCTCCACCGTCTCATTAGCTCCTCCCCCCCAGGCTCAGCTTCAGCGCCCACCCCTTCTCCTCCTCCACCACCACCACCAACTCCTCCGCCTCCCGCAGCCTGCCAGCCGTCCTATTTGGTAGGAGAAACTGGGGGCTGGGAAGGAGGTGAGATTAGCTTCAGACTTCTCCTACTTTGGCAGAAAACCCGCAGTGCTCCATGTCTGTAAAAGGAGTGTGGGGAAGGAGGGGGTTGGAGCCCGGAGAAGGAGCTGGGTCAGGGATGTGGGGGTGATGGGAGGGAGGTGGAGGCAGGGTTTGTGAGAGCTGGACTGGGGGTGCCAGTGAACGAAAGGGCCCAGGAGTGGGTCTGGGGTCTGGTGCAGAAAGTTGGGAGAGGCAGGTTGTGGCCCGAAGGTCTTAAACTACTGAGATGTGGAAGGTGGCAGCTGAGAGCGGGTGCGCCGCCTGAGCCTAGGGAAGGGGGAGGGGGTGCCGCAGGGAGAGATGAGTTACAGGGAGAGTCCTGCCCCCACGCCGTCTGACTGGGCCCCCCAACTCAACCTCCCCCCAGTGATTTCAGGAAGAAACAATTGCCTCCGGACATTCCTTCCCTTTTACAGTCACTCTGGCTCCTCAGCAGCCTGTGCAGGTCAAGCAGCCCTATAGCTGAGGAAAGGTGGATGGAGGGGCAGCATGAGGAGGGCTATTGGGGGGGGCTCTGGGAGCACTGAGGCAGGGAGCCATCAGGGAGCAAGGGCTCGGCTGGGAGCACTCACTGTCCCACCCAGAGACTGGGCCCAGAGACTTAGGATGTCAGATGCTAAAGGGACTTCAGAGATGACCTGGCCTAGTCCCCTTTCACACCTGGACCGATGGGGGTGGGGGGAGTAGGACTTGCCCAGGTGGCACAGACAATTAGTTGGTGACACCTGAGGAAGAGTGCCTTGTCTTAGCCTCTGGATGAGTGGCCCACCCCCACATGCCCAGACTTGGGCCTCCTACCTGCCCACCAAGTGCTGAAGCTGAGGCAAAAGTCGGACTCCCCAAGTTCACACCTGCCACACTGTCCCCAAAGCTCTCATGCAATGGCAGATTCCTAGCCCGACTTGGCTCAGGATGGAAGCATGAGGTCCTTATCTGGGAAACAGGAAGAAAAGGAGGATAAGCCCTGGAGAAAGGGGCAAAGAGTGTGAGTTGGTGGAGGGAGGCATCAGCACTGTCTCACACCAGGGATCCTGGGGTGGGCCTGGGGTAGGAGAGGTGCTCCCAGACAGGCCAAGGTGGAGGAATCCCTTCTGTGTCTCTCCTTTTGGACCTCCTTCAGTTTTTCTCAATCCAAATGCTCTGTGCTGTCCTGGTCAGTGTCCCCATCCCAGCTGTCCACTCATACCAGCCATCTGCCCCCTAATTCGTGCCATTCATGAGATCTGGGAGGCCCTATGGGTAGGCAGGGGCCTTGTCTTCCGGGAAGCCCTCTGTGAGGTTCAGAGATCTGCCTGGGCATCCGTAAGGCCTGCAGACACTGAGCGCAGGGGAAGGTGGGGAACACCCACGCAAAGAAGCCTGGAGGCTGGGAAGAGCTCAGCAGTGTCGCTCAGCAGAAAAGGGGGCAGTGTGCCCGAAGCGAGGTGAGCACAAAGGAGATGGGCGAGGTGGGCCCGGCCAGTCCTCCGGGGACTTGGGGGCCACCATGAGTTTGGGTTTTGCTGGCTCAGTAGTTCCAGGAAGGGAGAGAAACTGGCCATGGTGAAACAGGGAGACTCCAAAAGGCAGGAGCGTTCCCCAGAAATAACTGAGGGGCAGAGCTGTGCCAGGGGCGTTCCTGCTCTGCTTGGCTCCCAGGTTAGAATAAGTGGCATAGCAGAGACACATGACCTGGGTTCAAAAACCAGGAGACGTTTCCTAGCAGCAGAGCCGTCCACTGTACCCTGGTGGAGATGTGTTCGGTCCCCAATGCCTCTTTATGGAATGGAATGGGCTGCCGGCGTACGCCAAGTTCCCGGGCAGTGGAGGGAGTCGAGCTGGAGCCGTGGTAGAGAAGATTTAAGTCTTAACTGAGAAGTGGGGGCCTGGGACTGGTCAACCTGGTGATTTACGAAGTTACCTCCAGCCTGAAGTTTCCAAGACTCTCCAAGGTCAGAGTGACCTGGGAAGATCTCCAACAAACTTCAGGACTGGCTTTCCTCTTTAACTGATTCAACTAAATGTCCTGAGAGCATCCACTGTGCGACCCACCACCTCACATACACAAATATACAAATTGCCTTCTTTTTCTGACAGATGTTGAGTAAGCTGGTGTTTTGATGGATCTTCCCATTTCTAATATCAATTAGCTTAAGTAAGAAGCGTGACCGTACAATAATGTGACCGCTAAGCCTGTATATTTTAAGTGTGTCCTGAGGATGTTCGTAGCAGCATTGTTTATAATAGCAAGATACTGAGTGCAATATAAATGTCTACCAATAAAAAGTTGGCCAAATAACCTATGGCAGATTCGTATAGTAAAAATACAAATGAGAATGTGAAGAAGAATGACCGAAAACCTCCCATCAGAGAAAAAAACTGGAGCAGATGGCTTGACCAGTGAATTCCTCCAGGCATTTCAGAATTTACGCCAATTCTTCTCGAACTTTCTTTTTTAAAAAAATATTTTATTTCTTTATTTTTAGAAGGATGGGAAGGGAGGGAGAAAGGAGAGAAACATCAATGTGTGGTTGCCTCTTACACACACCCCCACTGGGGACCTGGCCACAGTCCAGGCATGTGCCGCAGGATTTGAACCTTTGGTTCACAGGCTGGCACTGAATCCAGTGAACACACCAGCCAGAGCTCAAACTCCTTCAATAATTTGAAAAGGAAGGAATTCTTCCTAACTCATTCTGTGGGGCCACCATTACCTCGATATCAAAGCCAGACAAAGACAAGCAGATGATAAAATTACCAGCCTTAAGGAAATTGATGTAAAATTTCTCAACAAAATGGAGCAAACCAGTCCTGGCCAAGTGGCTCGTTCCATTGGAGCACCCTCTCATACACCAAAAGGCTGTGAGTTCAGTACCCAGTCAGGGCACGCACATACGTAGGTTGCACATTCGATCCCCAGCCCTTCCCGCGTCTGGGCTCAGCAGGGGCATGTGCGGGAGGCAACCGATGGATGTCTCCCTCTCACATCATGTTTCTCTCTCTCTCTTAAATCAATAAACATATCCTTGAGTGAGGATTAAAAAAGACATAGTAACAAACTAGATTCAGCAGCATATTAAAAAAAAAGGCACTTTATTTTTCACTTTGTTTTTAAAGATTTTATTTATTTATTTATTTTTAGATAGAAGGGAAGGGAGGGAGAAAGAAAGGGAGAGAAACATCAATGTATGGTTGCCTCTCACGTGACCCCCACTGGGGACCTGGCCTGCAACCCAGGCAGGTGCCCTGACTGGAAATTGAACCGGTGACCCTTTGGTTTGCAGCCCGCGCTTAATCCACTGAGCTACACCAGCCAGGGCTTCTTTTACATTTTTTATTGATTTAATTTTTTTTTTTTTTTTAGAGAGAGAGAGGAAGGGAAACAGAGACATAAAAACATCAACTTGTTATTCCACTTATTTTTCCATTCACTGGTTATTTCTTGTATGTGCCCTGACTGGGGATCAAACCTGCAAGCTTGGTGTATCAGGCTGATGCTCTAACCAACTGAGCTACCCAGCCAGGGCCAGCAGCATTTTAAAAGGGTTATACCACGATCAAGTGGGATTTATTCCTAGAACGCAGGGATGGTGCAAGATATGAAAAATCAATTAGTATACTACAACACAATAACAGAATGCAGGAAAACCCCCACATGATCAATTTTATTTACGATAGCATCAAAAAGAATAAAATACTTTGGGCCCTGGCTGGTGTGGCTCAGTGGATTGAGCGCGGACTGGGAGCCAAGGGGTCCCAGTTCGATTCTCCGTCAGGGCACATGCCTGGGTTGCGGGCCAGGTCCCCGGTGAGGGCCATGTGAGAGGCAACCATACACTGCTGTTTCTCTCCCTCTCTTTCGCCCTCCCTTCCCCTCTCTCTAGAAATAAATAAATAAAATCTTAAAAAAAAAAAGAATAAAATACTTTGGAATAAATATAACCAAGGAAGCATTAAACTTGCACATTGCAACTATAAAATGCCGCTGAAACGTACTGAAGAAGACAGAAGTACATGAAAGGCACCTGTGTTCACGGATGGGCAGACTGAACATTGTTCAGCTGTCAATACGACCCAAGTGGTCTGCAGAGTCAATGCAATCCCCGTCAAATGCCCACCAGTGGTTTTTGAAGACCTCGGAAGATCCATCCTAAAATTCACATAGAATTTCAAGGGACCTTGATAGCCAAAACATCTTGAAAAAGAAGAACAAAGTTGGAGGACTCACACTTCCTGATTTCAGAACCCACTAGAACTGTACCGTCATAAGGACAGATCAATAGGCCAGTGGGATAGAATAAGAGCCCTGACGTACTCTTCACACATCTGGCTGAACGGCTGTCAACGGGGGGTGCCCAGGCCACTCTGTGGGGAAAGGACAGGCTTTCCCCATATTCACTCCAAAGAATGAAGTCGGACCCTTACCTTTACACCACCTACAAAAATTAACTCGAATCAAAGACATAAAACTGTAAAACCCTTAGAAGAAAACACAGGGGTGAAGTTCATGACATTGGATTTAGCAATGATTTCTTGGATATGACACAAAAGCACCGGCAATAAAAGAAAAAATAGATAAACTGGTCTTCATCAAAATTAAAAACTTTTGTGCATCAAAGGATACTATCAGCAGAATGAAAAGGCAGCCCACAGAATGGGACCTCTTGCATTCTGTGCTGCGTACGGTAACCATCCAGATGAATTATGTCATTTCTGGTGAGCCCGAGTCTAAGCGGTCCCCTGGGGAGCCCGCACTCTTGCTCTGGCGGTGCGGCCGCTAAAACAGAGCTGGTTTGGGAGTGCTCCTTTCTCTCGTCTTCCACGCCTCGGAGTGTTGATTTGCTGCCCTCCGTGGTAGCAAATCCTAGGGGGTGAAAATGAATTTTGAAAACAGACCCGAGTGGTTCAGAGCCAAGTCTGCTAGAGATGTGGATTTTGACTAGAGAATAGATGGTTTTGTTTGTTTGTTTTCTGCCTCATGCTGGTCAGAAGGGCAATTTCCTCTTTTTGGTGGGGTAGGGGGGTGGTATGTGTGGTTTGTGGTTCTGGAAACTCTTTTCTAAACTTTTTTTTTTAAGATTTTATTTGTTTACTTTTAGAGAGAGGGGAAGAGAGGGAGAAAGAGAGGGAGAGAAACATCAATGTGTGGTTGCCTCTCACGCACCCCACACTGGGGACCTGGCCCACAACCAGGCATGTGCCCTGACTGGAAATCAAACTGGCGACCCTTTGGTTCACAGGCTGGTGCTCAATCCACTGAGCCACACCAGCCAGGGCTCTTCATTGTTTTACAAAGTGCCACGCACATGGAAGCAAAGAGCACTGTAGAGTTGGATCGAAAGGCTGCTGGTAACGAGAGTGGCAAACGCCTAAAGCAAAGTATCAGCTTAAGGTTCGGGCGCATCGCTTGGTAAATGCCCGCCATGGAAAGCAGGGTTGGAATGTTTTCATCAGAGGAGTCAGAATTGAAGTCCAAGGCCTTTCAAAAGTATGGGGTATCAGGTAAGCCCCTTTGGCCCCTTGGGACAAATGGGGCCTGTATATCTCTTTGCAGCCAATGAAAACCACTCGTTTCTACTTTTTCTTTAGCTCCTCCTGAGCCCTTGACCCAACTCTACACTCTCTCATTGTCTCCTCACTTACAGGAAAGGCCCAAATGCCTAAAATGCCTAAATGCCTTTCCTGTAAGTCCTCCTGCTAGTCCCTGGAGGAACTGTCTGTCCCGCTGCCCATTTTTTGGTTGCTTTCTAGGGCAGGTAATCTTCAGCCGGATGCTTCTCGGCAGCCCGTGGCCGGCTGTCTGGCTTGGCCTGGGGTTCTGGCTGGCCATCACCGCTGCTTTCCCTTCACCTTCGAACTTGTCCTGCTTTTCTTGTTTCTCCTTACCTGGCTGTCCCTTGCCCTGGTGCTTTTCCTCATGCCCTGGCTTCTCCTCCACTTCCGGCTTTCTTCCTCATCGGACTTTCCTTCATCTTCTCTATCTACTTCATCTCCTGGCTGTCCCTCACTTCCCAGCTTTCCTTCATTTTCATCATAGAGTTTTTCCTTGTGGAGATGTCTCCTCCTTTTCCTGTCCTGCGGGGATTCTGGAAAGGTTCCTCTTGCTTTTCTAGCCTTGCATGGTGCTTGGGACAGACCTGTGGACCCGGGGGGAGTTGGCTCTCCCCTGGCCCACAGCTGCCCACCCTGGGCAGCTCAGGGAGCTGGTACCACATGGGGCAACAGGAGGGAGTGGACAGTGCTGGAAGAAGGGCAATTTCTTTATGTGGTCTGGAGACTGTTTACAGAGAGTTCCACAAATGTTCTCTTCTGTCCAGCATCATGGAAATAGGTGCACAGTTTACTACAGTAGATTGGTCAGGATTGTTTTGACTACATGTAACAGAAGCCAACAAGGCAGGAAAGTGAGAAAGCTCACCGAATCAAGGAAGAGCTACAGAACCAGGGCTGCAGGGGCTTGAATTTAGGATTACCTTCCTGGCATTCTCCTCTCCAGGTGTCCCTGTCTCTCCTTGCATGTTGACTGATCTTTCCTCCTAATCCAGAAAGACCTCCCCAGTGGGCAGAAAACCTGGTTGTCACAGGCTCCAGTTCAGTAATCCCAATTCCATCTATAAATCCCAGGGAAGTTCTCTGATTGGCCCTGCTCAGATCCAGCCCCACCTCTTGAGCCAATCATTGCAGTGAGAGAGATGCAGTTCTAAGACTGACTGGGAACTGAGTCACCTATCCACTCCTGGTATGTGTGAGTATGTCATTTGTAACCAAAATAAGGGGATGGAAGGAAAGCTTGCAGGCCACTTTTAACTACAACAAGGACAGTGCTGTCTTGGATGTGCTAAGAGCCCACATGGTCTCCAAAATTCTCCAGGAGCCTAGAATCTAGTTTGGAAGATGAGACACAAAAATAACTAGAACGCAACAGCTTGCAGTGACTCGAAGCCTGGATATGAATAGCTGGAACTCCCCACCTACCTCATAAGCTTGTCTCTTGGGTAAAAATTAGACACTTAATGTGCGAGGGCTTTGAAAAGACAGCAGTAACAAAGCCCTTTACAGGTCACCTGGCATATTCACACCCACACTGGGGACACAGCAGGGGCTCTGGAGTCAGGCTGATACTAGTTCCTACCTCATCAGGTTCTTGAAGAATTGGGGAACATGGGTGTTGAGTGCTCTGCAGAGTGGTATACAGTAGGTGCTCAGTACATGTAAGGTATTATTATATTTGTTACCTGAGCCTCTTCAAACAGCTATAGGTTAAACGTGGCGAGGCTAACATTCTCACTTTATAAGGAGGACACAGAGCAGTCAGGAGTTGTCTGCTAGTAATCAGTCCTGCGGGTGATGGAAGAGCTAGGGGAGGACCAGCACTTTATTTCCAAGGGTTTCCTTCCAAAAGGGCAGGCTGTAGAGGGCTTGGTGGAGGTGTGGGGACAGCCAGTGTTCACGGAGAAGTGGGCATGTCCTTTGGGGTCGTCCGCCGGGGCCTTGCATTAAGGAGCAGGGCTGTGAAGGGACGGGCCAGCCCTCTGCAGAACTCTGTTCCTGCTGGGGGCTCAGTGCATTATGGGGGTGGGAAGTGAGGGTGGCTGATCACCCCAGCCTCCCTCCGACTCTCACGCCTGCTCCTCAGGTACGGCTGCCACCCCCCGAGTGTCTCTCCTTCGCGCTTGTTTACCGGACCCGTGCATTCTCCTCTATAAATACCAGCTCTGGTATTTCGGGTTGGCAGCTGTTGTTGCCAGAGAGATGGCTGGGTTGACATGGGGCTCCTGACAAAACACAAACCCCTGGAGTGCGTGGGCGTGGGTGGTGTGCAGAGCGGGGTGATTCAGAGAGGGGTGGAGTGGACACAAGGGGCCGAAGCCAGGTGAAGTTGCTGGTGGTGTGGGGGTGAGAGAGTGTTCTCTGTACTGGAAACTGAAAGCACACCAGACCCTTGCTCCAAATCACTCTCTTGTTTATACACTGGAGGCCCTGCCCTCATCAGCAGGAGGGGGTGGGGGTGGGGAAGGGCCAGGACTAATCTAGGGGGAAACTGAGGCTCAGAGCTAGAACCCAGGTGCCAATGGACATACCGGAGCAGGCCAGCTGTGGCCAGCGTTGCTCTCTGCCCTTAGGGCCTGCCCGTGCATACCCTCAGGCCTGCTTAGAGACCCTCTGGCTCCTCTAGTCTGGTTGGGGGACTCCAGGTCTTTGAACCCTCCCAAACCTCTGCCGATACCGATACCAGAGAGTCTTCAGAAAAAAAGGTGACTTGGAGGCTTTCTCGGGAGCAGGCCTTGTCCTATCAGGAAAGACCCAAAGTCTCACCTTGGAGCAAAAAAGGAGACCCACAAACCAAATGGTAGCGCTTCCCGGCTCTCCCCGACCACCCCCAGGAGGAGGCAGGCTCCCGAAGGCTGAAAGGGGCTGCCAGGGGTTCCGGACGTGCTTGCTGCCCTGTTGACGTTATCGCCAGGCCGGTCCATCTTCTGGCCCTTCGAGGTTGGTCAGCCTCTCTCCCACACCCTCACGAGCCCCCCACCAGCCTGCCGAGGGGCGAAGGCCTCTTGCGGGGGAGCTGGCTTCCCCGCCCCCACGCCAGTGGCCGCCCTTTCCTGGCAGGACAGCCGGATCCTGCAGCTGTCAGGGGAGGGGCGGAGGGGGCTGATGTCAGGAGGGATACAAATAGTGCCGACGGCTGGGGGCCCTGTGTCCCTTGCTGCATCCACTTTCCAGCCGGCCGGCCGCCCGCCAGCCGCCTCCTCTGCGCCGCTCAGCCTCGCCCGCGCCGCCACCATGAGCCAGGCCTACTCTTCCAGCCAGCGCGTGTCCTCCTACCGCCGCACCTTCGGCGGGTCCCCGGGCGCCTTCACGTTCGGCTCCCCGCTGAGCTCGCCCGTGTTCCCGCGCGCTGGCTTCGGCACCAAGGGCTCCTCGAGCTCGATGACGTCCCGCGTGTACCAGGTGTCGCGCACGTCGGGCGGGGCAGGGGGCCTGGGATCGCTGCGGGCCAGCCGGCTGGGATCAGCCCGCGCGCCCTCCTCCTACGGCGCGGGCGAGCTGCTGGACTTCTCGCTGGCGGACGCCGTGAACCAGGAGTTCCTGACCACGCGCACCAACGAGAAGGTGGAGCTGCAGGAGCTCAACGACCGCTTCGCCAACTACATCGAGAAGGTGCGCTACCTGGAGCAGCAGAACGCGGCGCTTGCTGCCGAGGTGAACCGGCTCAAGGGCCGCGAGCCCACCCGGGTCGCTGAGATCTACGAGGAGGAGCTGCGGGAGCTGCGGCGCCAGGTGGAGGTGCTCACCAACCAGCGCTCCCGCGTCGAGGTCGAGCGCGACAACCTGCTGGACGACCTGCACCGGCTCAAGGCCAAGTGAGAACCTAGTGCTCCCAGAAACCCCTTGCCGGGGGCCAAGAACCCTCTCCCGCGCCACGCAGGGACAAGGCCATCTACCTGTGTTCCCTGAGCGGAGATGGACTCCAGGTCTCTCTCCTGTGCTCCCCCTCTGCAACAGAGGCGTTTTCTTGGGGACATGGTGGGGCGGGAATGGGAGACCTGTGGCCAGCCCCCTTTAAAAGCATTTTAAGGTGATGGGGCGATGTTGGTGGCTGTCAGGCAGGCAGATGGGTGCAGGAAGGAGGCCCAGGTGCAGTCAGCCAGGAAGGCGAGTTTGACAGGAGATGAGGAGACTGGGGCCAGCTGGGAAGGGCAGGGGTGGGGAACCCAAGCAGTAGCTCTCAGCTCACCTGTGATGAGACCCTGGGGAGGGGGTAGAGTAGGGGGTCCTGGCCCCCGGGGCCTGGCTGAGGCTGTGCTGTTTCCAAGGGAAACAGCTCATTAGAGGAAAGGGGAGAGAGAGTGGGGGCTGCAGCCCTCAGGAAACTGAGCAGGCAGATGGAGGGCTCCGCTGGGCTCCCAGTACCAAAGGGCAGCAAGTGGAGACTGCGCGCTCTCTGGCCCTGCTTCTGACGGCCCAAGTGGGCAGGGTCACAGCCCAGCCACCCAGGGCACGAACATGAATCGAGCGTCTCCATGGGCCAAGCTGGGGCTAGGAACCAATAACACAGAGGTAGATAAAATAGACCTGGTTCCTAATCCTAGAGAGGTCACAATCTGATGGGGACATAGACTTCCAGGGTGTGGCTCTAGGGCAGAGATGGGGCCGCTTCCTGTCCCCTCCCTGGTGGGGCGGGGCCTCCTGTCTGTACTTGGCAGCAGCCAAGGCCTCCTTTCTCTGTTCTCGGCCCACTCTCTGGGTAGCGCCCCGCCCCCGCCAGTCATCTCCTGGGCCAGGTTCATCCCCACCAACTGTTTGTCCCCACCAGGCTGCAAGAGGAGATTCAACTGAAAGAAGAAGCGGAGAACAACTTGGCTGCCTTCCGATCGGTGAGCCCTGTTTGAACCCCCGGCAGCCTTATCCCTCTGTCCCTTTGTGTGGCCCCTGGTCTCCCTCGGCCCTCCCTGGGTGATCAGTCACCCTCTCCCTTTTGCTTGACCTCTGCCAGGATGTGGATGCAGCCACTCTAGCTCGAATTGACCTGGAGCGCAGGATCGAATCTCTCAACGAGGAAATCGCATTCCTTAAGAAAGTGCACGAAGAGGTATGCTCTGGGCCTCCTCCTCAGGGTCCTTAGACGCTGGTGAAAGCAGATGGAAAGGGAGATCGGTGGAGCTGGTCTCTGGGTGTGGGGGTGTGAGGGTGCTTGCCGTGTGGGGCCTGGTTGGGGACTGAAGCTCCGACGCACCCCACTCTGCAGGAGATCCGAGAGCTACAGACCCAGCTTCAGGAACAGCAGGTCCACGTGGAGATGGACATGACCAAGCCAGACCTCACTGCCGCCCTCAGGGACATCCGGGCCCAGTACGAGTCCATTGCAGCTAAGAACATCTCCGAAGCCGAGGAGTGGTACAAGTCCAAGGTGGGCAGCGCGGTTTGGAAGTGCTTCCAGTGGCTCCATCCGTGGGGAGGAGGGTGAGCGTGGGTCTCTTTGCCCTCTTGCCCACCCCGACCTGCATCCTGCATCCTCCTCACCTCAGGGCCCCTCTCTGCCTGCAGGTGTCCGACCTGACCCAGGCCGCCAACAAGAACAACGATGCACTGCGCCAGGCCAAGCAGGAGATGATGGAGTACCGACACCAGATCCAGTCCTACACCTGCGAGATCGACGCCCTCAAGGGCACTGTGAGTCCCTGTCCACCTGGCCTGGCCCCGCCCTTCCTGCCTGCGGCTCACACCCTCACTCTGTGACCTTGGGCCCACCACATGCCCTCTCTGGGCCTCTGTCTCCTCAAATCTACCACAGGGGTAAAAACCACAGGTAGATTGCCAGTCGGGCTCTCAGGACATCATGAGGCGCCCACGTCGGGGCGTGGAGGCTGAACAGCGGTGCTGCCTTTTATCAGTCCCACTCTCCCAGTCCCCACGCAACACTTCATCGGAGTTCAGAGTTCCCTGGGTCAGAAGAGTTTGACAACTCCTGGACCTGACCATCTGGGCTTGTCCCCAGCCCTGAGACTATCTTTCCCCCATCCTGGACCCCCAGTGTCCCCCTCACTTCCAACAGCCTGCCCTTGACCTGGGTGTCCCTCCCCTGCAGAACGACTCCCTGATGAGGCAGATGCGGGAGCTGGAGGACCGCTTTGCCAGTGAGGCCAGCGGCTACCAGGACAGCATCGCCCGCCTGGAGGAGGAGATCCGTCACCTCAAGGACGAGATGGCCCGCCACCTGCGCGAGTACCAAGACCTGCTCAACGTCAAGATGGCCCTGGATGTGGAGATTGCCACCTACCGGAAGCTGCTGGAGGGCGAGGAGAGCCGGTGAGGGGCCAGGCAGGGCTGGCAGTGGGGTTCTGAGGGACGCTGGGCCCCGCACCTCCATTCCTGCCCCAGGGGGCTCAGCATCACCTCAACAAGATCTGGAAACAATTTTATACAAGAAGTCACCACTCCACTAATTGCAGAGAATTAACCAAGGCCACCTGGGTAAAATTAGTGATTTAATTAATAGCTTTTATAAAAAGAGAAATATAACTATTCCCTCATCTACCTTCAGGATTAAGAACCAGCAGCATAAAACCATGTTCGGCAAACGGTAATAAAATATTAGTGCCAGTCAAGGGAGAGATGAGAGCAAAGTGGGAATGATGAGGCAGGAAAGGGAGGGGCACAGAGAGACAGCAACAGACGGAGAGACAGAGAGCCTTGGGTGCAGGCCAAGAGAGAGGGTGCAGACTTGCGCACTGAGGCCACACATGGGTACACACACGTACACACACCTGTGCTGATCACAAAGTCTCAGAATGGCATGCTCAGACATGTCACTTCTAGTCGCAGAAAACAGCATGCGATTGGAAGGGGACAGAGGTCACCTGCTGGGGTGAAGGGAGTGCTCTGTATCTTGATTTAGACTTGTGGTCACACAGATGTAGACAGTGGTCAAAACCTACTGGACTGCACACTGAAGATCCGTGCATTTCACTGTTTGTAAACTTAACCTCAATTTAAAACAGGTTGTTAACTCAAAAGACTTGATGTCTATGGATACTCATAAAAATGGTAATATAACAAGTGTTAAAAAATCAGCAGATATGTTAAGATGTGGACGTACACACAGAACTCGGGTTTCATAGAATAACACCTACATGGAACGACTTTTGAGGTGGCTAAACGGCCGTTCCTGGAACGTGGCCTCCTGCAGTGGGCCAGGGGTTCCCGGCCTGGCTGGAGGGTGGGCACACACCGTGGATGCCCCCCAGAGCTGCTGCCCACACTCCTGCAGTGTCAGGAGCAAGAAGGACTTCCCGGAGAACTGGAGAGTGCAGCGGGATCGGGGGTGTTGGTGTCACGTCAGAAGGTCAGAGGTGGAATGGGTGATCCTGCAGAGGGACAGATCCTGGGACAGCTAAAGTTGACCTTTGACCCCATGTCCTGAGCAGTGTGACAGTGGGGGTGCTGGGACAGCTGAAGATGGTATTTAGACAGGACCAGGGCCAGCTTTGATGGGTGGTCCCAGGGAGAGATGGGGGCTCCTAACCCTTTGGGGATTTGATCTCTCCCCTTTCAGGATCAACCTTCCAATCCAGACTTTCTCTGCCCTCAACTTTCGAGGTGAGTATGGGGGCAGGAACCTCGCATAGGCCCTGCCCAAGGGCAGCCAGGAGGGGAGGATGGAACTCTGAGGACAGGACTGGGGTCTGGGGAGAGAAAAGGCTTGCTGCAGGGTGGGGGGAAGCTTAGGTAGAGGTGTCTTCTGACAAAGAGATCATTTTATTTTATTATCTCTTGGTATTGTATTGACTGTGTGCCCTGTACCTTCTGGAAGTATTGAACGTCAGCAAACAGCTTCTGTCTCTCTTTTTTAAAATGGATTTGAGAGAGAGATCAATTTGCTGTTCCACTTATTTATGCATTCATTGGCTGATTCTCATATGTGCCCTGAGTGGGGATCGAACCCACAACCTTGGTGTATCAGGACATTGCTCTAACCAACTGACCTACCTGACTAGGGCCAGCTCCTGCTTCTTGATATACCCAAACTCTGAGGGAACCAGGGGTGTCCTTGGGGGCCTGGCAGCAGAAGCATCTAGAACCATATCCCCTTGGGCTATAAAGCACCCACCACCCATTGTCTATTTCACAAGTTGCCAAGTGCCACCCCAGGCCGCTACCCCAACACCTTTCAAGCTGCTTGTTGAACACCTCCAGTTTCCTGGAGCGAGCTGTTGGATGCACCTTTGAAACAATGAAGCCAAACCTTAGCAAAGCCAAACAATTAGAAGAAGGAGCTCCCGGGCACTCTGCCATTCTGCCATTAGTAACATGGAGGTCGTGTGGCTTTCCAACCCTGGAGAACAGAAAAACACGCTATAATGATACATTAGGAAAGGAAGTTGGAATTCTTGGCAGCTTTGCCTTTCCTAGATCAAACCATTTATATCTTCGATGTTCATTTCCATCAGGAAAAAAATACGTGCTGGCTCCATGGAGTTCCAGCGTTCGCCACAGGCTGGTGGCCCGCTGAGGAGATTCAGGAACACCACACTCTTAATGCCCGAAATTTGACCCCTCCTATAAGATCCAGAGCCTCTCTTTTAGTTAGGAGTTTTTTTTTTGTTTGTTTGTTTGTTTTTTAATATTTTTTTAATTTATTTATTTTAGAGAGAGGAAGGGAGGGAGACAGAGAAGGAGAGAAACAGCAATGTATGGTTGCCTCTCACATGGCCCTCACTGGGGACCCGGCCCGCAACCCAGGCATGTGCCCTGACGGGGAATCGAACTGGGACCCTCTGGTTCCCAGCCCGCGCTCAATCCACTGAGCTACACCAGCCAGGGCTAGTTAGGAGTTTTTATAGACACCGACAGTGAGTCTTGCATTTAAAACTGCTTCAGGCTTTTTTTGAGATTTATAGTCCTGTGGCCATGACAGAGCAAGTAGCACTGTCACCGTTTCACAGTGAAGAAACTGAGGCACAGCAGGGCGTGTCACTGGCTACCCACACACGGCACTGATGACCGATTCCTGCCCATCTCTCTTTCATCGAGACATCAAGTTGCACATCCAGAGTCTTCAAGGGGGCGGGGTTCCATGGGGCACTCTGAGACAGTATCTTGGGACTAGGCTTTGGAGTTCTCACTGTCAGGGTGCAAATTCATGCAGGGCTTTCCTGCAGCCCAGAGGTGGAGGGGGAGCAAGGAGAGGTGTGGGGGATGGGAGTGCTGGGCGGCCTGGGCCTGCTGGTCCTTCCCTCCTGAACCAGTTCTCACCTGGCTCCTGATCCCATCTCAGCCGTGGGACTAAGCCTGGGGTCTGCAGAGCCACTACCTGGGCTCAAGGATAGGTGATAAAGGCCTGCTGAACAAGCACCAGGTCCACCCGGAGGGGGTGGAAGTCTTCCGGGCTCCCCCTGGTGGGACCAGGGGTGGACTCTCAGCCCCTGGAGCAGCCTGGGCCTGGACTGGTTAGGCTGAGCATGTGGGTGGGTCTGTTCCAGAAACAAGCCCTGAGCAAAGGGGTTCCGAGGTCCATACCAAGAAGACAGTGATGATCAAGACGATTGAGACCCGGGACGGGGAGGTGAGCCGTCTTCCCAGTCCCTTAGCCTTGGTGGGGACCGTGGGGTGTGTCCGGGGGGCTGTCAGCCAGGTGTTTTCCACCAGCTGTGCTTGTGCGAGTCCCTGTCTGAAGGAGAGGGGTGTCCTGCAGTTTCGGGGCGGGGGGCGGCCGGCTGTGGCTCCATTCTCCTGCCTGCACTGGATTGGACTGGGTTTCTCTTCCTCCCCAGGTCGTCAGCGAGGCCACACAGCAGCAGCACGAGGTGCTCTAAAGCCAGAGACCCCTCTGCCACCAGAGACCGTCACCGCCCCCTGAAGCCAGCCTCCTCCCACCCCAGCACAGTGCTCCCTCACAGCCTCTGACCCCCGCTCACCAGCCACCCCTCGTGGTCCCCACCGGGGACACGGCCCATCTCTGCCCCACAGGGAGCCCCCAGTAGTGCGAGTCCTGGATGTTGGAAGTGAGCCAGCCTGGCTCTTGGCCAGCCTTAGGGTGAGCTGGGCAGGGTCCAGATGGAGCCTCAGCAGAGCAGGGACCCTGCCCCTCCACCTCTGTGACCTCAGGCCTTAGCCTATGGCTTTGGAGAGGGACCCCCACCCCAGCAGGGTGTTGGGGCCCACGGAGTGGACCTCCCCACTCCCCAGCCTGGGTCAGAAAGAAGAAAGGGCCTCCTCAGTAAGCTGGGCGGGTAACTGGGGAACTAGTCCCCTATGGAGACTAGGGGACATTAAGTTAACCCCATAGTCCCTGTGGAGACTGAGGGCACTAAATTAACCCCAGAGTCCCTTCCACTCCCAAGGTAAGCTTAGAAAGCAGGGGCTGCAAGAGGGAACCCCCGAAGGTGCCAGATGTGGGAGCATGCAATTCAGAAGGAGAGCGGGTGGGCGAGATGCTGAGAGGAAAGGAGAGGAGAGAGGCAAGAGTGGTCTCAGGTGGCAGGGGCGCCCACCTCCCTGTCCTGCCCCTCCCCCACTCCAGGGGCTCGGGCAGAAGCAATAAAAAGATAAGCACAAGCCTAGTATGTCCCCTGTCGTTGTGACTGCCAGGCCTCCTCCAGGGGCCCCCGGGGCCCTGTCAAACCGAACGATGGACTGTGTGCTGCCCTCCTGCCTGGACAGACTGTCCCTCAGGGCCAGTCACCTCTTCTGTTCCCAGAGCCTCCCAGCCACGCTGTATGTGTGGCTGGACAGGGGAGGGGCTGGACAACGGGCATGTGTTGGGGAACTGCAAATACCTCCTATTGGACCCCAATTCTGGGACTGCCTCCCTCAGGCCTCCCATCCCCTTCAGATCATCAAAGCCCAGGGACACCCCCTGCTGCTCTTTTTGAAGGTCACCACTGGCTCCCTACAGACCGGCTGTGAAGTAGGGCTCGTTCCCCGTTCTTTCCTCAAAGACGCGTACAGCCTTCCCATTCAACCTGCCTGAGTGCCTTGTGTGCACAGGGGCCAATTCAGGAAAAAACAACAATGTTAAGAAAAATGAAAAGCTTTATCCTATTCTTGGGGAAGAAGACCCAATATTCTAAAGATATTCATCATTCATTAATTTATCCTTTTGTTTAAAATTTTTATTTATTTACTTTTAGAGAGGGTAAAGGAGGGAGAGAAACATCAATGTGTGGTTGCCTCTCGTGCGCCACCCACTGGAGACCTGGCTCGCAGAGCAGGCATGTGCCCTGACTGGGAATCAAACCAGTGACCCTTTGCTTCTCAGGCCCACACTCAGTCCACTGAGCCACACCAGCGAGGGCTAATTTATCATTTTAATGCAGTGCTATCTCAGTTAAAATACTACAGGGAAATTTGGGGAGAATTTGGGAAGCTGGGAAGGAAACCCAGGACATATGAGAAGAAAATGAGAAGCTGTGGGACAGAACATTCACACCAGCATGTGAGGGTTTCTGTGGGAAACCGTCACTATGCAGCAGAGGGCCTGGAGGCAGGTGGGCAGCTGTGGGGGACAGGATGGAGGCTGTCTCTCTTCGCTCCTCCCAGAAGTAAATTCGAGGGGGATCCAGGATTCAGGAAACTCGACGGCTTCACTCCCCACGGATTTAGGGATTTCCCTTTAGAGGTGGGAAGAGAGCAGGGATGACAAACAATACATTCAGACTGTCTGTAGGTGAAATAAAGGTAATGGGGTTTTAGTGTCAGGGTGTCTAGTCTGATGTTCCTAAGTTGCTTTTTTAAAAAGATTTTATTTGTTCATTTATTTATTAGGGAGGGAGAAAGAGAGGAACATCAATGTGTGGTTGTCTCTCGTGCACCCCCTGCTGGGGATCTGGCCTGAAACCCAGGCCTGTGCCCTGACTGGGAACTGAATCAGCAACCCTTTGATTTGCAGGCCAGCACTCAATCCACTGAGCCACACCAGCCAGGGCTGATGTTCCTAAGTTTTTTCCCCACGGAAACTTCAAAAAGCCTTTGTGGTGTCTGTCTTTCTCCTTTCCTTGGATGCATTCCCCACTCACAATTTGCCCCTTCCTCTCTGGGCTATGGAGTCCCTCCCTCTAAGAGGGCCCCCTTCTCCTGGGTATTTCTTCACCTTTGCCCTGAGAACATCTGGGACCACAACCCTGGTCCCCACCCTTGGCCACTGTTGACTTGTGGTCATTGCTTTCCCCCAGTGCTCTGATGGGGTGAACCCTGCAGGCCCCGAACTACCCCGATCAACCTGTAGCACGGCTCTAAATGAAATGAGAAGGGGCATTTCTAGGGTCTTCGCACTGGGATAGAGGAGGAGGGATGGGTGAAGGGTTCCGTACCCTTCATCTGTTGGGGTCCCTGGAATCTGAGCTAGTCTCTAAGTAAAACACCTGGGGAAGGCTGGGCCCTGGTGGATAAGAGGTGCTATGTGTACCTGTGAGTAATTTCTGAAGCCTCTCCACTCCTTCTTTCCCCTGAATGAGTTATGTGCACTCATGTACCCCACAGAGGACAAAGGGACACACAGGTCAAGGAAGGTCTGAGAGGCAGCCCCCCCATCCTCCAAAAAAACCTTAGATGCAGACTAGTCACCAAGGTGGACGGAGTGTAAGCATCTTAGACTCAGAATCGGAACTCAAAGGCACCGGTCCCCACAGTGCCAAAGTCCCTTCCCCAGCCTTGCCCTGACGCCGTGATGAGCAACCATCGAGCTCTGCTTGATGTCTCTGGTGTCAGGGAACTCACAACCTCCAGGGTGGCCCCTTCCAGCTGAGGACGGCTCTGAAAGTCAGAAAGCCCTCCCTTCTCTGTGCTCATCGGCATCCTGTGATGACCATACACCCGTCTTCAGAGAAGAGAGGAGGCCCAGACCACCCACGCCCCACAGCAGGGCTGCATCCTCTGAGCAGAGCCCTCTGGGCCTAGAAACTCTGGTTCTGAGTCCTTGGCTTTGTCTCTCTCCTTGGGAGCTGGATGGTGACCCAAGGAAGCTAGGGTGGAGGGACAGGTGCGGTGCTCCTAGAGAACAGACAGAAATAACCAGAGATCTGGGTCTCCTGTGGTCACACACACACACACACACACACACACACACACACGCCTGCATCGTCTCCATGGCAAAGCCTCTCCCTGCTGCAGGGGGGCTCTCAGGAAACTGCTGGGCTCCCCACGGGAGCTATGGGACCAGTTCCAGACCAACTCAGACCCCACCTGAGGGCGTGGAGGACTAGGAAGGACTGTGGAGGCAAATATGTCCCTCGGTCAGGAACTAAGGCCTCAGTGGGCACTTTCCGACCCTGTCTGTCTGTCCACCCTGGCTACCCTCTCACCCCCTGCCCCTTGAGACAATACCTGACATCCATTCACCACTTCCTTGTTCTTCTCTCACCATGAGTTTGCCCAGGACACATGCAAATACGAATATATCAGTGACCTTCGGTTCAGCGCCTAAAATGCCAGCTACCCAAGGGCAAGGTTTCTGTTGGTTTTATTCACTCCTGTATCTCTGGTGCCCAGAAGAGTGCTTGGTCCATAGAAGGTGCTCATTACATATTTAAATACCTGTTGAGTGAATACCCACTGAGTACTTGTATTTGCTTTTCTCTAAATTAAATATTTATCAGAAATGTCGATGGCCTCCACTTCATTTACTCATTCAACCAACATTTACTGAGCTTTTACCGTGTGCTGGGCACATGGTGTATCATTGTGAGTAGGAGGAGGCTCCCCATTGCCCAGAGAGGTGGGGTGAACTGCCAAGGTCACACAGCATATCTGTGGCAGAGGAGGACTGGGCCCCAGGCGCCTTGGCCTCCGAAGCCCAGATCTCTTTCCATGACACCATAGGCTTGTGACCGCTAGTCAGCGCAGACTGGCAGCACACGCCCAGTCCGGCGCCAGGCCGCGGGGCACTGTGGGGCCCATTCCGAGGGACAGATGAGCGTCTTGCAGACAGCTGCTCTGGGCGACAGGTGGGGGCCAGTCCAATGGTTTCCTGCTGTCACAGCTAGTGTGGGCTCTTCCAGGAGAGGGCGCCAGTGACTGGAGCAGATCAGCGCCTTCCGTAACCAAGCCCACGGGCCCCTGCATGCACATCAAAGAATGCCCCGGTAGCAAATGCTGGACAGGAGGCACACGAGCCATGTTCCATGCTCTGGGCCAGGCCCTTTTTAAATAGTTAATATTTATTTTAATATTTAATATAATAATTTAAAGCCATTACGAAAACCTAAGTCAGATCATGTAATTCCTTGGCTCAAAATCCTCTGAGATGACTCTTTGGGTCACTAGGATTAAAAGTGCCATGGCCTACAAGACCCACAAGATGCTAGGCTGCTGACCTCATGTCCCTCCACTCTCCCTGCCACTCTGTCCAGCCCCGCTGGCCTCCTGGCTCCTCTTGGAACCCACCTCTGCCTGGAGCAGTCCTCCCCAGACACCTGCGCCGTTTGCTTCCTCACCCAGCGAGGCTCTCACCACCCTCTTTGAAAATGCAAGCCCCACCACATCCCTATCCCCTATCCCCTATCCCCAGTACCCGGTTCCATTTTTCCCACAGCGTTCATCTCCTCCTAAATATCTTTTTTAAAAAATTTTATTTGTTTATTTTTAGAGAGAGGGGAAGGGAGGAAGAAAGAGAGGAAGAGAAACATCAATTGGTTGCTTCTCATAGGCTCCCTGATTGGGGACTGAACCCACAACCAGGGCATGTGCCTAGACCGGGATTCGAACTGGCAAATTTCTGCTTTGCAGGACAATGCCCAGCCAGCTGAGCCACACTGGTCAGGGCCTGAATGTCTTTATAATTTCTTTATACTTGTTAGTCTCCTTCCTCAAATATAAGCAGCACAAGAGCAGGAATCCTTGCCTGTTTTGTTCACCGCTGTACCTCTAGGGCCTAGAACAGCACCAGGAACATTGCAGGAACTCAAAAACACGTGTGGAACGGCCCTGGCTGGGTAGTTCAGCCGGTCAAAGCATCATCCTGATACACCAAAGTTGTGGGTTTGATCCCCCGCCAGGGCACATACAAGCAAAATTTTTTTTTTAAAGATTTTATTTATTTATTTTTAGAGAGAGGAGAAGGGAGGGAGACAGAGAGGGAGAGAAACAGCAATGTATGGTTGCTCCTCACATGGCCCTCATGGGGACCTGGCCTGCAACCCAGGCATGTGCCCTGACTGGGAATCAAACCGGGACCGTCTGGTTCCCAGCCCGCGCTCAATCCACTGAGCTACACCAACCAGGGGCAAAATTTTCTAAAAATTAAAAAAAAATTGTTCCATGAATGAATACATCTTGAGTTGGATCACATCCATTTTATAGATGGGGAAACTGAGGCTTAGAGATGTCAAGATCACACAGTTCTGCGGTTCAACCAACCAACCAGCCAATGCGCACAGACTGCCTACTGAGTCCCACGCAAGTGCTGAGGCACGGTGCTAGGTGGCTTCGGGTTATTGGTTTTTAAAAACAGTCTCTGGCATTTAAGTTTAGAACATTCTGGCAGTAACCAGAGGGGAAGGGGAAGGGGAGAAGGGGGACAAGGGTATCCAGGACCTGCAATGAAGGACACATGGACAAAACCAAGGGGGAGGGGGGAAGCAAGGGAGGGAG
>PVJI01015656.1:0-40512 GCA_004026765.1 Micronycteris hirsuta
ACCTAACCAAGGAGGTAAAAGACCTGTACTCAGAAAACTACACAACACTGAAGAGAGAAATCATGGAAGACACAAACAAATGGAAACATATACCATGCTCATAGACTGGAAGAATCAACATCATCAAAATGTCCATACTACCCAAAGCAATTTATAGATTCAATGCAATCCCTATCAAAGTACCAATGGCATATTTCACAGATATAGAACAAACACTTCAAAAATTTATATGGAACCATAAACGACCCCGAATATCAGCTGCAATTTTGAGAAAGAACAACAAAGCAGGAGGGATCACAATTCCTGATATCAAGCTATATTACAAGGCCACTGTAATCAAAACAGCTTGGTACTGGCATAAAAACAGACAGATAGACCAATGGAACAGAATAGAGAGCCCAGAAATAAACCCAAGTCTCTACGGGCAATTAATCTTTGACAAAGGGGGCAGAAGCATGAAATGGAATAAAAATAGCCTCTTCAAAAAATGGTGTTAGGAAATCTGGACGGCTACATGCAAAAAAATGAAACGAGCACCAACTCACACCATACACAAAAATAAATTCAAGATGGATAAAAGACTTAAATGTAAGTCGTGACACCATAAAAGTTCTAGAGGAAAACATCGGTAGGAAAATCTCAGATATTCCACGCAGCAACATCTTCACTGATATGTCCCCTAGAGCAAGGGACATAAAGGAAAGAATAAACAAATGGGACCTTATCAAAATAAAGAGCTTCTGTGGGGTTAAAGAAAACAGTGTTAAAATAAAAAGAGAACCAACCGTATGGGAAAACATATTTGCCAATGATACCTCAGACAAGGGTTTGATCTCCAAAATATATAAAGAACTCATACGACTTCATTCCAGGAAGACAAAAAAACCAATTAAAAAATGGGCAAAAGACATAAACAGATGCTTCTTGAAAGAGGACATACAGAGGGCCCAGAGACATATGAAAAGATGTTCAACATCATTAGCCATCAGAGAGATGCAAATTAAAACCACGATGAGATACCACCTCACACCAGTCAGAATGGCCATCATCAACAAAGCAACAGATAACTGTTGGAGGGGATGTGGAGAAAAGGGAACCCTACTACACTGTTGGTGGGAATGCAGACTGGCACAGCCACTGTGGAAAACAGTATGGAACTACCTCAGAAAACTAAAAATGGATCTGCCTTTTAACCCAGCAATTCCACTGCTGGGATTATACCCTAAGAACCCTGAAACACCAATTCAAAAGAACCTATGCACCACAATGTTCATAGCAGCACAATTCACAATAGCCAAGTGCTGGAAACAACCTAAGTGCCCATCTACAAATGAGTGGATCAAGAAACTATGGTACATTTACACAATGGAATTCTATGCAGCAGAGAGGAAGAAGGAGCTTATACCCTTTGCAACAGCGTGGATGGAACTGGAGAGCATTATGCTAAGTGAACTAAGCGAGGTGGTGAGGGACAAATACCATATGATCTCACCTTTAACTGGAACATAATCAACAAAAGCAAAAAGCAAACAAAGCTTATCCAGAGACACTGAAATTAAGAACGATCTACCAATAGCCAGGGAGGAGAGGGGAGGGGACAATGGGGAGAAGGGTCTTCAGGAACCACTATAGAGGACACATGGACAGAACCAAGGATGGGGAGGGAGGCAGGGAAGGGAAGTGGGATTGGAGGGGGAGGGGAGGGGAGAGTATGCAGACAACTGTAATTGAACAACAATAAATTAAAAAAATAAATAAACAAACAATGGATAAAGAAAATGTGGTACATATAGACAATGAAATATTATTCAGCCAAAACAAAGAATGAAATCTTGCCATTTGTGACAACATGGGTGGACCTGGAGAGTCTCCAACATGTCTTAAAGAATGGATCTTGCTTTCGCCCCAGCAAGCTTATAAGCATTTTTTCTCTAAAGTGTTTCTCCGCTTAGTTACTATATTAGTTTCCTTTCACCTTGCTAATAAATTACTACGAACCTGATGGCTTGAAACAACACAAATGTATTTTCATACAGTTCTGGAGTCTAGAAGCCCCAGTTGGTTTCACCGGGCTGAAACCAAAGTGTCTACAGGGCCATGGTCCTTTCAGATGCTCTAAGACAGAATCCATTTTCTTGCTTTTTCCAGCATCTAGAACTACATTCCTTGCATTCCCAGGCTCCTAGTCCCTTCCTCCATCTTCAAAGCAATATAGCAGTTTTGCTTCATTGTTCACCTACCCTTCTTCTGTTTTGAATTTCCCAGTGCCTCCTTTCTGTAAGGATATTAGTGGTTGCAGGTAGGGTCCACCTGGATAACCTCCCCTTCTTAAATTCCTAGTTTAACCACTTCTCAAGTTCCTTTTGTCATATAAGGTAGTATTCCCAGGTTTCAGGAGGTTAGGACCTGGATATCTTATGGGGGGCTCATTATCAGCCCACAACAGCAACTTCCTATACATCTCTCAGGAGTCACTTGGATGTCAGTTGCTCTAGGAAGCCTTCACTGTTCCATTTCTCAGTTCAAGGTTACATGCCCTCACTATCCCCTCTCCCCTGCACAGTGTGAGCATTACAGTACATGACACTGTCACTGGCGTGTTCCCTGACTAAACTCATCTCCATGAAGGCAGGGAGCAGATCTAATGCATGGAAAGGTATGTCATTGTGGAAAGTCATGTAAAACTAGAAACAGGGGAAAATGAAGCTACAGACTTATAGGTACAATATGGGCACTGGTTAAAGAGCACCTGTATCTGAAAGATACTACCCAAACTTTATCTGTGATTACCTCTGGAGAGAGGAGTAGGATTGATGAGACAAGCATGAAGGAGACTTCTACTCCACTGCTATGTTGTTTGTGCATTTGTCTTGAGAATGTGTTCATGAATTACTTGAGAAGTTGAACAGTGGCATACACAGTGGCAAACAGTTGGATTTGAGGTTACTTAGCATTTTCCAGCTTTCTATTTGAACAAACAGTACTTTATGTGTGTGTGCAGTGCCCAACAGGCCCCAGTTTGAAAATATTTGCAAGAAGACCACTTAGCCTTAAAACCTGATTATTCAGTCTTCTGCCAAAAGCCAAAAATGATATACCAGGAGTCAAAGTCCTACCAATCTTTTCTTCTAAAAGGACATGCTGATAAAACCCAATCTCTAGTTAGTGAGGAAGTCAGGGTGTCCACATCATGCAGCCCAACTGCTAGGACTGAAGGAGACCACACAGAGCTAGAATGACTGCTCATTCATCCCTGCCAGAGCAGCAAAGGGAATCCATGGCCATTACAGTTAATTGTAGGTGTTACCAACCAGCCAGCAGCAAGCAGATGTCACCAGGACTGAGTCAAGCCAATTGCTCTGATTAAAATATTACTGTAGAAACACTGATTCAACTCAGCCAACATTTGCCTTTAGCACATGGTTCAAAGAAACAAGGAGATGCCAGAGAAACCCACATATGGACACAAGGAACATCTGTGAGCAGTCATGGGAAGAGAAAGTTGATGAAACTAGGGTAATAAAGATATCACTAACAAGAAATTTCCTATAAACAAATGAAAGGCAAGAGACAGGCATAGAGAAACATCTACCACACATACAACAAAGGAATATTACTTAAACACACATATTTAAAATTTTCTCTCAAATGAGTAAGAAAAAGACAAGCAACCCAAAAGAAAAATGATCATAAGATATGAAAAGTAATTAACAGAAAAGGAAATTCAAATTTGAACATATGATGCTCAAATTCATTATATGATCAGGAAAATGTACATGTTATTCTCATACTCTATTTGTAGGAGGGTAAATTGTTAAAGTCATTTTATGAAAATTTGAGTGTATACAAGAAACTTTAAAATGCACATATCCTTCCACTTTGCTGAGTATCTACCCTAGGGAAAAAATCACATACCTGTGAAAAGAAGTAGGAAGTGGATTTTCATTGCAACATTATTTGTTACCATGAAAATCTAGAAATAACCTACATATATAGTAATGGATGAATTGCCAAGTAGACTAGAAAATATCCATAGTAGGAAATACTATGCGACAACTTAAAAGAATGAGATATATCTTTATATACTACAATAAAAAGACCTCTAAGATATTCTATAACATTTAAAAGGGATATTGAGGAATTATATTTACAAATAATTTCTAATACCTATATTAGAAATTATTTTAGCCCTGGCTGATGTAGCTCAGTGGACTGAGTGCGGGCTGGGAACCAAGCGGTCCCGGTTCGATTCCCAGACAGGGCACATGCCTGGGTTGTGGGCCAGGTCCCCGTGAGGGCCATGTGAGAGGCAACCATACATTGCTGTTTCTCTCCCTCTCTTCCTCCCTTTCCCTCTCTTTCTAAAAAAATAAAAATAAAAAAAAAATTATTTTAAATGATCAATAGACCTACATTTAAATATATAGACAATACTCAGGAAAAATATTATACAAAATGCTAATAGTAATGAAAAGATTGGTTCTCTCCAAACTGTTTTCCCCAACATAACTGATGCACACGTTATTTAACAAAGAACATAAGAAAAGAAATTAGAAGTATTAGCAGATTATACAAGCTTAAAATCAATATTTAGCTATCACAATACCTAAAAAATGTTAAGTCATATTAACAGAATTGTCCCTGAAATTTTTTAAGGTACTGGCCAGTGACTTTTGAGAATATTCCAATTTACAAATCTCATCTCTCTTCCTTATACATCATACAATATTTGGGAAATTAATTTATTCTATTTTTCTATAAATTACTGAGAGAATAGTAATAAAATATCCCAGTATGATTCTGGATTTTCCCACTTATCACTTTAGTTATGTCATTTTTGCTTTATATATAATGAAGCTCTTTTAATAGGTGCATACACATATAAGTCTGGTGAGTCTTCCTGACAAACTGACAATATGAAATATCCTTGTTTACCTCTGGTAATATTCCTCTGTCTTGATATCTATTTTGTCTAATATTTATATAGCCACATCCACTTTCTTAAGCTTCCTGTTAACCTGGTACATCTTCTTCCATCTTTTTGCCTTCCATCTGTCTTTATATTTGCACTGCTCTTCTCATGAATGGTATATAATTAAGTCTTACTTTTTTTTAATCTAATCTGACAACTCTGCCTTGTAAATGAAGTGCTTTGTTCATTTATATTTAGTGTTATTATTGATAAAGTTATATTCAAGTCCACCATTTTTCCCATCTATTCCATCAGTTCCTTTGTTCCTTCTTTCCTCAATTAATTTATGTAAATTGGGTATTTACTACTGAGAGTTCTCTCCTTTGACTTTTGAGCTATATCACCTTGTGCTATATTTTGGTAATTTCTCTAGAGTGGCACAGTCTAATAGAAATATGTGAGCCACACATAGCATTTACAGACTATCTCAATTTCCTAGTTGTCACATTAACAAAATTAAAAGAAACAGGTGAAATCAATTTAATATGTTACTTAACCAGACATAGCCACAATATTATCACTTCAACATGTAATAATTATAAAAAGCATTAATGAGATTCTTTACATTCTATAATTACATTCATGCTGTCTTTTATGTGAATTTTGTACCTACAGCATATTACAACAGTTAAAGCAAAGGTAGTTCTACAAGAACAATAAAAGGTGTTCCGTAGAAGAATATGTATACCACTTCAGTTTTTCATTTAAATTTTAACAGCTAAAATTCCAATTTCATTTTCTCAGTTTCACTGGTCACGTTTCAAGTGCTTAGTAGACACATGTGGCCAGTGGCCACTGTATTGACAAGAGTAGCTCTATAGAGTTTATAATATGTAAATTTAACTTATCATAATCTAGCCTAAAATAATACTATCATACTTCATTAACAGTGGAATACTCCTGGAAGCAGAGGTTGGAGTCAGAGAGAGATTTAAGATTTTATGCAGCTGGCTTTGAAGATGGAGGGAAGGAAGGAAGGGATGTCAGCAGCCTCTAGAAGCTGGAAAAGGCAAGGAAACAGATTCTCCCCTAGAGACTCCAGAAGCAATGCAGGCCCAAAGTCACCTTGATTTTTGCCAATTGAGGCTGATTTTAAACATCTAACACCCAGAACTGTAAGATAATCCATGAATGTTATTTTAAGCCAAAAATAAATAAAAACAATGGAGTACTCCTACAGTAGCACAATTCCATTTATCCCTTCCCATATTTGTACTAAATTCACATATCTTTTCCTTCCACTTATATTATAGATCTCACAACACATGGCTATAATTTTGGCTTTAAATAGCCAATAGTCCTTTAAAGCTTCATTATATATTTAGCTTGAATAACTTTCCTTACCATTTCTTAGAGTGCAGATCTGCTGGCAACAAATTTGTCCAGCTTTCTCTCACTTAAAAATGTCATGATTTTGCCTTTATTTTTAAATATATTTATTTAGGATATAGAATTTTATATTGAAAGTTTCTATTTCAGCCCTTTAAAGATGCCATTCTATTGTCCTCTGGTCTCCACTGTTTCCAATAATGTCAGCTTTAATTCTTATATATTTTCCCCATGTATCTAGTGTACATGGATGTTTCCTTTGTCTGATTTTAATATTTAAAATTTTGTTTTTGTCAGTGTGACTATAATGTCTTTAGAGGGTGTTTTTTTTTTTAAATCCTGCATGAGGTTCTCTGAGCTTTTCTTGTAGCAATGGATTGCTGTTTTTGATTCAATTTTTAAAAGTTCAGCCAATATTTTTTCACATATTTATGTCTCTCTTTTCTGACTAACACTCTTTAAAAATGTTATTTCACCATCTGATTCTGCCTCACAGGTCACTGCAATTTAGTTAAACTTGTTAAATTTTTTTTTCTTTTTTTTTTTTATTCTCTTGTTGCTCAGTTTGTGTGAAGTTTTACTACCAATATTGTATTTTTTAATTCTAGGATTTCCATTTGGTTCTTTTTGTAGGTCTCCAAATCCCTTCTGAAATTCTCTATCTCTTTACTCATTAATAAACCTATAGATTTTAAAACATCTGTACTATATTGTCATTTTAAAATTCTTATCTGAAATGTATGCATATAGTATCTGAGTTGCCCCTGGCCAATTTACTCACATTTTTCTATTTTTTTCAAGTCTTCTAAATTTTCATTACATGTTAAACACTGTGTCTAGGAATAGCTCCTCCCTCTGAAATTGTCCTTTTACATTTCTTTGTGTCCACAGCTCTCTGATGGCTTTAAAGAAAAATGTGATTTTGTTGTTGTCACTTATCTAGTGACTTGTGCTTGTGTGGTTAGAGTTGAGGATCTGTCATTTCCTCCTATATCCAAGCTGGAGATGTAACACCTCATTTAGGTTTTGTTGCATAACAATCTTTCCAAAAACTAGTGGATTGAAATAACAATCGTTTGTTTAGATCACATGTCTGGGTTGGCAATTTGGTCTGAGTTCAACTGGATGGTTTTTCTGGTCTCAGCTGGGGTCTCATTCATTTGCAGCTAACCACTGGTCACCTTGGAGGATTCACTTTTTGGCTGTCTAGCAGCTGATACAATGTGGGCAACAAAGTGACCTATATCTCATCCTCCAGCAGGCAAGCTCAAGTTTGTTTCCATGGCAGCTAGGCAGCAAAACTAGCCAGAGCATGAAGGTTTGTTGAGGCCTATGCTCAAAACTGGCACAGTGTCACATCAGCCACATTCTATTGGCCGAACAAGTCACAAGACCAGCCCAGATTCAAAAGATGGGAATATAAACTTTATTTCTTAATAGAAGGAGCTGCAAAATCACAGCAATGGCATGCATCATGGAAGAGCTGAGAATTGTAGCTCTCTTTTGTTTTAGTTTATTTTTGCAATTTACAAAAAGTATAATAGTTGTCCTTCTTGAATTTTTTTCTTTTTTAATTAAGTACTTGAATTATCTTTTCCAAAAGAACAAGAAAATCTACTTTTTCATGTTTCTTTGAAAAAAAAAATAATGAATCATCAGGGACTGCAATCAGTCCAAATTGAGTGTTCAATCCATGAATACCAACAGTATGGGGTAGTTTTACAATGACTTCAGGGAGGCAGAGGTAGGTTTTGTTCCACTCTAATCCACTAAGTCTGCACTTGAAGCAGTGTTTTTATTTGGGAAGGGATATGATAAAAATAGTACTGTCAACCTGGGGCATTTAGGTAAGAAAAATCGGTTTAGACCAGGACTCAAAATCATAGCATAAGACAGATGATTAAAGGAATCAGAGCTATATTCTTGGAGAAAGAATTTTCAACAAAGACAAGCCGGTGGCTTCAGATATTTATAGATTTCATTTAATCATTATTTTTTAAATCAGGAATGAGGGGATATTTTCTTATCTAAATTATTTTTTGATAACATATAATTCATATACTATAAAATTACCATTTTAAAGTATAACAACTGAGTAGTTTTTATTATATTCAAAAGGTTGTATAACTATCACTACTTCCAGAACATTTTAAATAACCCCAAAAGAAACCCCATATGCATTCCCCCATCCTCCTTCATCACAGCCCCTGGGAACCACTAATCATTTTCGCTCTCCATAGATTTGCCAATTTTGAGCATTTCATAGAAATGGGGTCACATAATATGTGGTCTTTTGTGATTGGCTTCTTTCACTCAGCATGACGTGTCTAATATTCATCCATTCTGTAGCATGTATCAGTACTTCATTCCTTCGTATGGCTAGATAATATTCCATTGTATAGATTGATCGTATTTTTTAACCATTTATCAGTCAATGGACATTTGGGTTGTTTCCACTTTTTTGGCTATTTTGAATAATGCCACTATAAACATTCACATATAAGTTTGGTTTTCTTTTTAACTTAAGTTTTAAATTTTAGCAGGTATATACCTAGAATTGTTGGATCAATTTAGTTTACTCTTTAAATAAAAGGGTTTCTTTTATTCAAGAAAGAGGGAGAGAGAGAGAAACTTAAATGCAAAAGAGAAACACTGATGGGCTGCCTCCTGCATGAGCCCCAAGAGGGGATCAGGCCCAAAACTAGGTATGTGCCCTGACCAGGAATTGAACTGATGGCCTTTCAGTTATGGCAATGCTTCAGCCAACTGAGCCATGCCAGCCAGGACAATTTGGTTTACTCTTGAAGGCAAAACCAGTGCTAAGAGCAAAGAATTGTCTACTAAAAATAACTATGATCACAGTGGAATGATTTTCATTGAAAGATAAGCTACCTGTCTCTAGCATGGTAGAAAGGAAGCTAGGTGAGATTCCTGGTAGAATATAAGATGTTCAACTAGTAAGAGGCAGGAGTATAGGGTTTAGGAGCAAATATTCTGAAGTCTAATTGCTCAAGTTCAAATTTCACTTCTGCTACATGCCAGCTATGTGACCTTGGGCAAACCACTTAATTTGGTTTAGCTTCTGAATTTCTTCCTATTTAATATAAAAGCACCTATCTCCCTAGGATTAAATTGCACACTATACATGGTAGAGTAAAAGTAGGTTTACAGTTGTTTGTAAGGAAAACAATACAATAACAAATAATAATACAAGAATAAACTCTGTTTTCTGTATTCAAAACTGTAAACCTACTTTTTCCCCATCCTATATATAAAGCTCTGGGCACAAGTGCTGGCACAAAGTAAATACTCAAGTAATTGAAGTTACTTTTATTGCTATGATCATCATGAGACTTGAGTGTTAGAAATCCTTTTTTAAAAATAGAAATTGGATATACCTGTATCATTTTACTCTTCCACTCACAATCTTTCCATTTCTAAGTTCCTCAGTGATTTTCTATTCAAATAAAGTTTTTCCAAACATTAGCAGGTAAAACTAATCCAAACTCTACATTATTCCATAGAGAACTTGTTTGTTTCCTATTTAAAGGAGAAATTTAAAAGGTGGGTGTGTAGCCAAGGTCTAATAAATTCCTTGAGAGGAATGGTGCCTCCTTTGTCAGCAGGGAAGCGGTTGGGCCAAATGACCTTACGCTTGTCTCTCCCAATTCTCCCATGAAGGACTCTGTGATTTAAGAGTCCAGCCTACAAGCATGAATCTCTTAGAAACCTTCTTTATATCCTCCAGGGAATTCTGATTAGTTTCTCAATAAGCCACCCATATTATCCAGAAAATCAAGCCAGGCCCACAAGACAGATCTAAAGGGATCTTGACCATTACAGGCAGGAAGATTTGTAAAAACAAGCATCTCAGCCATGAGTGCCTAGGGGCATTTAGCCTTTTAAACAAAGGCTCAGAAGGCAGGGGGTTGAGAGAACCCCTGAGGGCTAGGTTCAGCTCCTCAACTGTACTCTAAGTCCTCCATACTCAAAATGCAGTCCATGGACCAAGAGCAGCAGCATAACCTGGGAGCTTGTTTAAAATTTGGTCTCAGGCTCCCTCCCCAGATCTTCTGCATCTGCACTTATCAAGATCTCCACAGATTGGTGTGCACAGTAAAATTCAAGAGGCACTGTTCCAATCTACTTGAGCAGCAACTCTGCTTCTTAAGAATTGTCATACAGTGTTTTTCATTTCTATAGCACTTTGTAAGTTAGTAAATCAGAAGACCCTTGAGGGCAGGAAGTAGCTCTTTTCCGTCTGTGTATAGGACCTGCAGCAGTGCCTAAGATAGAATTGGCTTTTGAATATTGGACATCTATTAGAAAGGTATTTCAGTCCCATTTACAGTTGAGGGAAATCAGCTCAGAAAGGTCAATTAGCTCTCCTAAGAACTTACAAGAAGTAAAAGCAGGATCAAACACAGTTAGTAGAATAAGGCAGAGTGGTGACCAAAATCCAGGTCTAGCGGACTCCAGAACTCCAGAATATATACAGGGTAGGGTAAAACTAGGTTTACAGTTGTATCTGAAACACAGACTTTATTCTTGTATCATTATTTATTAATTATTGCATTCTTTTTCCATACGAATAACTGTAAACCTACTATAGTAAACAATATATGCTATGGTACCAAGTACCAATCCTGAGCACTTTACATGTGTGAATTGGCTAAAACTTCAAAAAAGTCCCATGGTAATTATTATTATCATTTTACTAATGGGCAAGTGGAGGCACCGAGAAATTAGTACCTGTTCAAGATGACCCAGCTGGTAAGTAACAAAGCTGGAAGTCCAGTGCTGGCCCTGGAGCCCATGTGGTCACCCACTACGCTATGCTGTTACTAGCAGAAAGAGAAAAACTGACAGGAGGAGGGTAATTTGCCTGCCTATTAAAACTGTACTTCCCCTATACGCCCCCTCCATGTCAGCTGCTAAATCTCCTACGGCCAGAAGAGATGTCCTACATCCTAGATATCACTGAAACTGAGTCCCAGGCAGGAAATTCCACAGTATTCCCAGACCCAAAGCCACAGAAGTAGGGAAATCATTCTCCTAATGCAAGAAGTCCAGGGTACTCTCCCTGTGCTGGGTACATCATCTGCCTCTGTTCTTGGCCGATACTCCCCTCCCCTCTTCTTGCTATTCGTTCCACTCAGCAGACTGCCAGCATCTCCAATCCAATAGCTCTGAGCTCATTCTGTCTACTGGTAGGTTGGTTGCTCTTGACTTACACTCTGCCTCCAACCACAACAGGCAAGGCCCCATGTCCTACGGATTAGTACTAGCACTCTCCCTCTCCTTTCCTGACGCACCCACCGGGGCTAGAACTGTGTCATCCTGTGCTCTTTTCACCCTCCAGGACATACCACCCTTTGCTTTGACCTCCACTCAGACATGCAGACAAGTCAGGTCCTCACTCCCGTGGGCAGCGGGCTTTGGAATTCTCAGAAAAACATTTTCTCTTGAGCATAGCGCAATTCAATTAGCCTCCACCCATTGCAGAGATACTCTGAAGCTCTCCTCTTAAATGAACCAAATGGCATCTTTGAAGAAAGCTTTTGATACTGTCTGCATTCAGCACCACTAGGTTATTTCTAAACATTTCAAAAGCTGGTTTATATTTAAAATATATTTTACTTTTAAATGACTGCATCAGTTCAGACCACCCCATTTTATGGTGAAAGAGAATGATGCTAAGAGGTTTTAAATTCTCCACTTTACATCGGTGACTCTCAAAATTTAGTGTATGTAAAATTCACATCAGGAGAGCCACAAAGATGAGTTTGCTGTTTCAGATTTTGAAAATCTGCATTTTCAAAAAGAAACCTTCACTGATATTTCCTCCCTGACCTGTTACCACCTCCCCCCACCCCATCAATTCTGATGCAGGTAACCCAATGCTTTGACAAATACTGCAACAGACTCCTGTGGATAGAATTCAGGGGCCTATAAACTTGGATGGGAAAAGTTTTATATATTTGCTTTCAGCATCTTCTAATTAAAATTTAGTGTTTCCTTCAATAATGGAAATAAGCAGCAGGCCACAGTTATTTGAGCATGCCTGTCACTTTGTCACCAGTACAAGTCACAGGTATTTTTATATCAAACAGGTTTTGTGGATATCTCAAAATATCTTTTACATTAACCAGTTTTTCAAAATTGTAGTTATGAGACTTGCTGCTATATCTCATCAATGTGTTAATAAAAAAGCATATCATAAATTTTGTTTTACTTAGTATTCGGATCATTGTAATGTAATAGAATCGGCTGCCTTTGTAATCTGACATACATATATTTTAATGCATTTAAAAACATTCCAAGAAAAGATCTACAAGTTTCAGGTGTACAGCTCTATAATACATCATCTGTATGTTGTATTGTGTGTTCACCACCCCAAGTCAAGTCTCCTTCCATCACCATTTATCCTCCCTACACCCTCTTCTACCTCCCTCCACCCTCCTTCCCCTCTGGAAATCACCATGCTGTTATCTTTGTCTATGAGTTTTGAGTCTGGCGGGGAAATATTTGCTTAATTCCTTCACCTTTTTAACCAATGTCACCCCAATAAATTCGATAAAAAATAAACTCAAAAGTAAAAGATCTATAGGCTTCACCAGACTGCTGAATGTGTTCCCTGCATTTAAACAAAAAGTTAAGGAACATCTGTTATCAGACCTCCCTCTGGCCATCTCTAACTCCTGGATGGTTACAGAAATTGGACAATGACGGTCACCTGACTCAGGGAAGCCAATGGATTAGCTGGGTTGAGCCAATCTGGTTCTCTCTCTTGACTTAAGAGACAGCTAGCTGTCAGTCGGGGGAGACCCTGGGGCAAAGAGGGCTATAGAATCAGGGCTGTGGTGAGTATCACTGCAGGCCATAGTTAGATGTGAAAGGGCTGAGAGTTGGCCTGCAGAGAGAATCCAGCAGGCACAGTGAGGAAAGAAGAAATCAGCTCCATGACCTCTGATCTATGACCTGAGAGGGGCCAAGAGATAAAGACCACTCAGCTGCACTCCCTGCCCTGGACCGTCATGAGATTCCCTTTTCTCATTATCTACCTCCCTTCCCTTTCCTAGTGGGGTTTCTGCTCCTCATAACCAAGGGCTTCACTGCAGCTGCATGAAACTATTTGCTTCAATGCCTGTCTGGCTTTGTGCACATCATCGTGTAGCCATTTAGTGATGAAGAGTCTGGGTGTTCAGACTTCCTGAGTGCATTCTTTCTGTCCTCATTCCCTTATCTGGAGAATGAGGACACAAACAGTATCAACAGAAGATAAACATCAAATGAACTAATATATGTGAAATGAATGCCTGGTACAGAGCAAGTCCTTGGTAATTGCATGCAATTATAATGCTCATTGTCCCCAAGCCACAGGCCTTGCACTCTACATGATCTGTACCTGCTCGTTTTGTTTTTCAACACAGCCCTAATCAGAGCTAACGGTGATGGACAGGCCTAGTGTGGGTTCTGGGCATCTCTACAAATTGGCATTCTACCTCAGCAACCTTAGACTTGCTCTTTGTAAAAATTTTCCTTAGTAGGATCATGAAGATTCTCCCTTGGAGTTGTGCTCAATTTATGGGATAATTGGTTATCCTGTACTGAGGTTTCGGTACTTGTCTGGACCAAAATACATCGCATCACCACTATCAGACAAATGGCTCAGACCCTTGCTAAGTCTAGGAACCCTTAGCACATGGGGTATGCCGGATACATGTGCAGAGCTGCACACCCTCAGGAGAGCACAGTTACAAATGCATCCCTGAGCTGAATGCAGTAGCTCTGAGAAAGAATGGCCACTTCTGCGGGATAATCACCTGACCACGCACATCTCCTCCAAGGGTCCAGTTTGAGATCTTAAATCTATTTGACTTAACCTCTGTACCTCTATCATTGACATACCCATCAGGGAAGTCACCTGGGGTTGATGTGGAATGGTAGAAAAGCTTGTCTGAGACTTTTTCCTAACCACCAGGCTGTTTCATTGCTACCTTGGGGTTTAGATTTTTTTTTAAGTGATTGATGGGGGAAAAAAAGTTCAAAATTCAATTAGACTAAGAGACTCCATCCAAAGAAGATGAATAATATAATCAACCAAGGTAAATGCTGGTCTAATTCTTAAAGGTGTCTGCAGCCAAATATTGTGAAATCTCCCATTTCCTTTTTGTACTTTTTAATCATACTAACGTTAGAAAAGTTTTTAGGATAACAACATTAATAGCATTAATCATAGTGAGCATTTAATAAATGGTAGCTATGTGGCAGACACTTTCCTAAGTATGTTACATGTGTTAGTTCATTTAACTTTCACAAAAATAAAGTACATTCTACCATCCTCCCAATTTTACAAATAGGCCCAGAGAGGTTAAGTGACTTGCCCAGGGTTACACTGCTAGTCACAGTAAAGCCAGGACTGAAGTTCAGGTACCTGGCTCCAGGGCCATATGCTTAACTAGGACATGATTCTGTGTACCCACATCCCTTCTGCTAGAAGTTGAACCCATTTTCTCTTAGATGTTGTGGAAAGGCAAAACAAAACCATTTGAAATAGTCCTTCCCACTGTCCTCAAAGCACCTCTTTACCCTTTTGTCTAGTCTCTCCTGCAGACAGCATTAGCATGCACTGTCCAGGTCCTCCTCCAATGCTGCCACTGAGTTCCTGTGCAACTCGGTCATGTTTTTTCCTAGGAACAAGTTCCCTCTATAATATCAGGGTGTTACACCAGGTGATTGGTTGATATTCTTTCCTGGTCTACTTGACTTTTCAGAGAAAAGATAGCATCTTACCCAAAACAGAGCTCAAATGGCCATGACCTCGCCATTGTCATGGCTAGATAATGGCCAGAGCAGTGAATGTTTCCTGCCTCTGGAGAGATGGCTGTCATGAGAGCAACTGAGCAGGAGGCCTTCCCAGTTGGGCTGCTCCTCTAGTCGCTGCCGCCAGGCTGTCTCCATGTCCCCAAGCAGTATTTCCAGAGTGTGATCCCACAAACCACCTATTGTGGACTGAATGTCTATATTTCCCCAAAAGTCCTGTGTTAAAGCCTTAACCCATAGTATGTTGGTATTTGGAGATGGGGCCTTTGGGTGATAATTAGGTTACAAGTGCAGGGCCCTGCTCTTATAGAATTAGTGCTCTTTGAAGAAGGCCACTAGAGCTCTCTCTCTCACTCTTGCTCTCTTCATGCACATATACTGAAGAAAGACCATGTGAGCAAACAGCAAGAAGGAAGCCATCTGCAAGTCAGGAAGAGAACCTTGACAAGAGTCCAACCATGTGGGTACACTGATCTCAGGCTTCCAGCCTCCAGAACTGTGATAAAATAAATTTATGTTGCTTAAAACACCCAGCCTGTGTGTTTTGTTATGGCATCCTGAGAAGACTAGGATACCACCATCACCTGGGGAACTTGCTAATGATATGCTCAGACCTCACTATTGACCAACTACATCAGGGTCCTTAGAGGTGACACCAAGAATCTGCATACTCAGTAAGATCCCTGGGTGATTTGAAAATCATTGAAAACCATGATACTGGGGGCTCAAGGCCCAGGTAGGATGACTAATCTCTTATTCTTTTTTTATGTGATTTTTTAAAATTATATTTTATTGATTATGCTATTACAGTTGTCCCATCTCCCCTCCACCCTGCACACCCGCTCCCACCCACATTCCTCCCCTTTAGTTCATGTCCATGGGTCACACACACATTCCTCAGCTTCCACATTTCCCACACTATTCCAATCCTCCCCGTGTCTATCCCCTACCCACCACCCACACTACTTATTTTCTGTACCCTTTCCCCCTCTCTCTCCCTTCCACTCCCCTGTTGATAACCCTCCATGTGATCTCCATTTCTGTGGTTCTGCTCCTGCTCCAGTTGTCTGCTTAGTTTGCTTTTGTTCTTGTTTTGGGTGTGGTTTTTAATAACTGTGAGTTTCCTGTCATTTCACTGTTCATACTTTTTCATCCTCCCTTTCCTAGATAAATCCCTTTAACATTTCATATAATAAGGGCTTGGTAATGATGACCTCCTTTAACTTGACCTTATCTGGGAAGCACTTTATCTGCCCTTCCATTCTAAATGAAAGCTTTGCTAGACAGAGTAATCTTGGATGTAGGTCCTTGCCCTTCATAACTTGAAATACTTCTCTCCAGCCTCTTCTTGCCTGTAAGGTCTCTTTTGAGAAATCAGCTGACAGTCTTATGGGAACTCCTTTGTAGGTAACTGTCTGCTTTTCTCTTGCTGCTTCTAAGATTCTCTCCTTATTTTTAATCTTGGGTAATGTTATTATGATGTGCTTTGGTGTGTTCCCCCTTGAGTCCAACTTCTTTGGGACTCTCTGAGCTTCCTGGACTTTCTGGAAGTCTATTTCCTTTGTCAGATTGGGGAAGTTTTCCATTATTTTTTCAAATAAGTTTTCAATTTCCTGCTCTTCCTCTTCTCCTTCTGGCACCCCTATAATTTGAATGTTGGAATGTTTAAAGATGTCCTGGAGGTTCCTAAGCCTCTCCTCATTTTTTTGAATTCTTGTTTCTTCATTCTTTTATGGTTGAATGTTTTTTTCTTCTTTCTGGTCCACATCATCGATTTGAGTCCCAGTTTCCTTCCCATCACTATTGGTTCCCTGTACATTTTCTTTTATTTCACTTAGCATAGTTTTCATTTGTTCATCTAATTTGAGACCAAATTCAGCCAATCCTGTGAGCATCCTGATTACCAGTGTTTTGAACTGTGCATCTGATAGGTTGGCTATCTCTTCATTACTTAGTTGTATTTCTTCTAGAGCTTTGATCTGATCTTTCATTTGGGCCTTTTTTTTTTTCTCAGTGTGCCTGTTACATATAAGGGGCAGAGCCTTAGGTGTTCACCAGGACAGGGCAACCCTCATTGCTGCTGTGATGCTGTATGTGGGGTAGGGGCCCAAGAGGGAACAATGGTGCTTGCTCCACTCTCTGCTGGCTTTCAGTCACTTCCCCCTCTACCCACAAGCAAATTGGGCCCTTCTGGTGCTGATTCCCACACAGGCAAGCTTGTGCACATTCTAGGACTCTGTGGGTCTAATGAACTCTCCTGGGAGGCTGGGAATTCCTCCTGCTGCTGCCTCAACCCCCATAGGTGTTTTCAATTAGTGGTTTGAGTCCCCTCACTGGGACCCTGGGTTACATGATCTGTTTTGCTCCCCAGCTGTTTCTCCCAGTTTATCGGAGCATGAATGTGGGACCACCCATTCCACCAGCCACTGCCTTGCCGAGTCCTCTCTGCCCCAGGTGTCCAGCTCTGCCCCACTTACCAGTCTGGATGAATGTTTCTTCTTTAACTCCTTGGTTGTCGGACTTCATACAGTTCTATTTTCTGTCAGTTTTGGTTGGTTTTTGTTTTTAAATTTTTGCTTTCCTTCATTTGGTTCTACAAGGAAGCACAGTGTGTCTACCTACACCTCCATCTTGGCTGGAAAGCCTAATCTCTTATTGTTAATGCAAGATTCAGAATGTCATATGTGCCAGCCCAGGACAGAATGTAAAATTTGACCATTTTTCACCACTCAGTTCCTAGACTTTACCATTGGTAGTCAAGGACTATTAAGGGCCCCTCCAGATTTTTGAAGTCCAAGGTTTTACCAACGTACATATTTTCTGTGTGTCTTCCATCTTCCAGCTTTTTCCATGGCCACCGCTATGTACTTTGCAAGTGAAAAACAGAAGCATCATTCAGCTCCACTCTGGGCTCCAGTAAATGCTCTTAGTTCCCTGATGTGATGCCTTGGCTCAAGTGGTGAAGCGTCACCATCATAACTGCACTATCCTAGAAAGCCATGGCCTGAGCTTCACGACACAACAGAAGTCACTAAAACTCCCTGGACATGTTAGGCTGCAGAAAATCATGATAATAACCTGCCATCTGGCCTTGACCTGGTTTTCCAGAATGGGAACCTTCAGACATGTGCCTGAGCCAAGCTGTGTTCAGCTGGGGATCTCCATATTCATACTGACCACAGACATTGCATTAGCTTGTACAAATAACGTGTGTAGAAGTGAAGTGTGCTACTTTCAGAAAGCTTTGAGAGCCTGGATATGATTTGCTGTTTGATTGTCCATGCCAGGGCCACAAATGAGGCACCAGACAGTAAGCCCTATCAGCATGAGCGATAGAGGCAGAAAAGTAGAGCTGATCCCCCAGTCAACGTACTATAAACTTGTAATAAGAGCAAGGAAACACTTCATTGTGTTAAGTCAGTGAGACTTTAGTAACTGTTACTGCAGCAGAATATAGTCTATCTTGATAGCATGACTCATATTAGGCTGCACAGTAGAATCATCTGGAGAGCTTTAAAATAACAATGCCTGGACTCATCCCAAAGCAAAGTGTTTAGTAAGATACAACCATACTCTTTAGCTCATGAGAGAATTTCACCACAGTTGTCTGGACTGGGGTACACTGGGAATTTTTCAGACTGAAGTGTGGGGGAAGAGAGAAACAGTACTGAGTTACTAAGTATATAGAATAATTTAATGTCTTTAATGGCAATTTAAGAAAACAGTGGCTTATGGGTATCTCTAAGTACCAAAGGATATATTTATTAAATAATAAGGAGCATTGAGGAGCCCAAGTTGGTTATGATTATCCTGGGTAATGTGACAGTTTACTTGATCTACCACTAGATACTCCTATCCTAGCCAGTTTAATTAACTGTTGTCATGCGGTTCACTGAGTCTAGAAATGCAAAATTATCTGACGGTATCCAGAGATTTGTCAAACATAACCTAAAAAAAAACACTACTTTTCATTTACTGTAAGGAGAAAAAGGAAGGAGGAAGGAGGAATTCAGTAACAGTGTAAATGGATCACTGCAATTGCATTTTCCTAGCCCCACCCTTTGTTTTAAAAACGAAGAGAAATTAGTTGGACATGTGACAAACAGACGAAAACCCCAAATAATGAAAACTTGCTCTGGAAAAAATAATATGCATTATTAGTATGCCTAGGGAGATCCCATCTATGAAGCAGCTGGCTCGGCTAGGCTCCAAAGATAAGCAGTGGGGAGGGAAGAAAAGGCTGTTACAGAGATCGTGCTGCTGATAACCAGAAGAAAGCCACCCTCTTGATAATTGGCTAAGATTTTAAAATTAAAATACTGCTCATTTGTCTGACCCAGTATTGCAAGTGCATATAAATCTTCCTTTAATGGGAAAAAGTCTCTGGGCAGGAAATATGGGCTTCAGGTGCCTCTTTTGAAGTTGAACAAAAACTCTGAGGTATTCCAGTTGCATTTTCCACCTCTGGACGGCCAGCCTCATGCTGATGACATAGGGTGGAGGGCAGCTTCCCTGGACTTCAGATTCACTACTGAACACTGCCTGAACTCAGCCAAGATATATTCAGAGATTTGTGACCCTTTCTCGGGGGCTATGAGAGAGACTGACAGGAGTCAGAGCGACAAGGTGCCTATTAATGAATGGCTCATTAACTCTCTGCAACACATTTGCCTGTGAAATATGTAAACATGGTTTCTGAAAACTAGAATCATAAGCAGTTCTAGGGAAGTGTAACAGTATAGGAAGACAAAACCTAGAGTTTAAAAAAAAACTTTTTGTAAAAAAAAAAAAAAAGAAAAGAAGAAAAACTTCCTTCTAAGTTCCGGTCCTAACACATACACATCCCTGGCAGACATTGTTAATCAATCATGGCTGTCATTCCTACTGAGTCCAGATGTGGCTGGAATCCTCAACATCTTATTCCAGGTAGTCACTAACAGTCAATGCAAGTTAGCATGCACAATGAGCACTATGGTCTTTCTCTCTGAGTTTGTGATTAAGTAGGAAATCCAAGAACATGTCGAGTTGCATGACAAAAATACTCTTGGCAACCTACCCAACAAACATTCACCTTTTCTGAAAAAGCTCAAATTTTACTCAGGTAGCTACTTCCTCCTTACATAGCCATGTGCCTTGAGAGAGGTGGACCCCAGTTCTTCTCCCAGGAGGTAAATTATGGGTGATCTAAGCTAATCACAGAGTTCCATTTCCTCTGCCAGTGATTGGTTAGACTGTGACATAATGCCAGCTATGAGACTTGATGGGAAGGCTAGGGGAGCACCTGGGAAAGGTTTTCTTTTCCATAGGAAGGAAGGAAAGGGAAAGGAGAGGAAGAGAGAGGAGGGGAGGGGAAGGAGGAAAGACAGGACTCTCTTCTGCTGGGCATTTATATTTGGATGAGGTACTCAGGCCATCTTGCTTCCAAAGGAAAAGCAAAGCTAAAAGATAAGCCATTATGCAAAGATTATCAGAGTAAAATGATTTTTAAACACCTGGGTTTTTCACCTACTTCAAGATTTCTAATTATGGGAGATAAGAAATTCTCTGTACTGTTTAACCAAGCTGAGTTAGAGCTTTGGTTTCTTATTGCTGAAAAAAATCACAATTAACACATCTGAGGGTCTCTGGGAAGATATGCAGAGGAGGATGCCAGGGAGGAGACCAACACCCACAAAAGGTAGAGAAAGCAGCACCACACATTGCTGGTATCAGCAAACAAGGGCCTGAGTTTGAGTTCCAGACCAAGCATGGTGGGATACCTGGCTAGGAAAAAAAAAAAACCCAGTTAAGAAACAGTGCCAGGACTACTGCCTGGAAGGTCAAAGACAGGTCCCCAGGTTCCATAACTAGAGACAAAATAACTTAAACAGAAGAGAAAAGACCACTCTCCTCCAATTAATCATGTGCCAAACATTCCTCTCACTTAATGTTTCCTATTACCCTATAAAATAGATTGGCTATCTTGCAGGTGAGGAAGGTAAAGTGCAGAGATTAAATAAGTTCCCCCAGGTTATCAGACAGTCAACGTCAGGGCTGAAATTCAATTCCAAGTCTTACTCCAAAGTTCAAGTTTCTTCTACTGTATCACCTACTGCCTTCCCAAAAAACAAGGTAGGAGCTAGAAAGCAACATTTAGGTTCAACTGGTTTTAAGCTATAAACTTGAGCTTCTTTAATATTCTATCTGGTTACAACATTGGCTGGCTTGGCACTGAGGCTGCTGGTGAGGGCCGTAACTTACTAGGAAGAAAGGAGAGGAATTTGGGACCAGCAGTCAGATCTGTCCCATGAATGATAAGTACAGGACCTATGTGGGCTCTGCCATAATGAGCAAGAAACACTGACCTCCTCAGACTGTTGACTGTAGTGACTTAGAAGGCTCCTGCCTGCAATCTGCATGCCAGTTGTCAATTCAGAGTGGCCACCAACGCAGACACATCAATGCCACAAATTTATTGAGAAAAGGACCAATATTCAATAGAGGTATAGAAGTTAACAAGCAGAACTAGAGTCAGAAAGGTAAATAATGTATTCGTTTCCTATTGCTGCTATAACAAAATACCACAAACTTGATGGCTTAAAGAACACAATTATTTTCTTCCAGTTCTGGAGGTCAGAAATCCTAAGTGGGTTTCACTGGAAAAAAACAAGGTGTGGGCAAGGCCACATTCCACCTGGAGGATCTAGAAGAAACTCCATTTCCTTCCTGTCTTCAGTTTTTAGAGCTGCATTCCTTGCATTCCTTGCATTCCTTGGTTCAGTGCCTCTTGCTCCACCTTCAGAGCCAGCAGCATAGCAGCTTCAAATCTCTTTCTGCTTCAATTGTCATACACCATCTTTTCTCTCTCTTTCGGTCTCCCTCTTATAAAGACACTCATAATTATATTAGGGCCCATCCAGATAACCAGTATAACCTCCCCAGCTCAAGATCCCTAACCAAATCTGCACAGCTCCTTTTGTCATGTAAATTGACGTTCCCAAATTCCAGGGATTAGGACCTAGATATCTTTGGGGCCTACCACAAGCAACAATATCAGCTTATTAAATCCCTCCGAGACTGTGTTCCTTTATCTATACAGCAGGATAACAGTGCCTACCTCAAAGGACTATTGTGAAAATTTAGAAAGAATGCATATTAAATCTTAGCACAGTGCTTGGACATAGATGTCATCACTAACAAAAGGAACTCCAAGTTTGAAGCCAGAGCATTCTGAGTTCTAAGCCCAGCTCACAAGTCAGCTTTGTATTCTGGGAAAATCATATCACCTCTCTGAGTCATTCTGCATCAGTAGAGTGGGGAAAATATTGGACCATCCTGCTCTCTGAGGACACTCTAGAAAAAGAAATGACATGTGTGTAACAAGTCTAGCACAGAGTTGGAACTACTAAATAATAAAAATGAGGAAGGAATGAGGATGGCAGGGAAAATAACATTTATTGAGCACCTACTATGTGCTAGGCATGGTTCTACATTTTGTACATGGCTTTCTTCATCTAATCTTCACAATTGCCCCATGAAGTAGGAATTTTTGCCACCCCATTTTGCAGATGAAGAAACAGGCACAGAAAAATTTAACAGTTTGCCCAATCTCACATAACTAGAAAGTGTTTCTTTTAGTTTCCCAGAGCTACTGTAACAAATTGCCACAAACTGGGTGTCTTAAAACACCAAGTAACTTTTCTCCCATAGCTCTGGAGAGCAGAAGTCCAAAATCAAGGTGCTAAGAAGGCCATACTCCCTCTAAGTGCTCTAAGGAAGGATCCTTTCTTGTTTCTTCCAGCTTCTGGTGTTTCCGGCATTAGTTGGCATTGCTTGACTTATAGATGCATCGCTCCAATCTCTGCCTCCGTCATCTCATGGAACGACATCTCATGGGGTAGAACAAGTGTATCCCCCATTTTTCTACCTTTGAGCTAATGCACTGTTGTGGTCATGAATAGCCCCAAGGCAAATGATCCTGGGAACCAGCCTCCTGAGTGCAGGATCTGTGAGCCTATGTTTCACTCAAAACTGATTTTACTTCAAACTAAGACTGAGCCCTATTATCATTACTTAATGTCAATGTAACAGCAGTGTGATACCTGGGCTTTTACACAATACATCATCCCTACAGACTTAGATGCTAGCAGGACACAGCAGAAATACAGCATCCCAACTTCCCAATGTGCTCACGGCCATCAATATTGATGGTGTGTCATCAATCAAATCCAGCAGGTTTTCACATGCTCTCGTTTTTAACCAAGCCCTGCCATGCATTACAATAGAATATTTAAAACCATGTACACATTTTATCAAGCCTTCATGACCACTAAAATGCTCTCTGGCTTGCAGCTCCAAATATTATTCATTACGTCTAGAGAGATGGCGTGCAAAAATAAAGAAACTGTACAGGAACAATGAATGTGATTGAAGACAGAGCAGGAGAAAGACACCATTGGAATTTTGCCACCTGATACAGTCCTACACTCCAGACCAGGCCACCAAGCACTGAATCACACATCCTCCCACATGCTTCCCTCTGAACCCAAACTGATCCCCAAGGTCAAGATGCCTGGTTCAAATGCCAGGCCTCAGGTGAATTTGGCCAGGCTGCTTCACCCCTCACCACTCTCTCATCCACAAAATTGGGATAATGCTACCCATGTGTTGGAAGTTTCTGAGGACATAATCAAGTTTTGCACATCTACAGGTGTTGGCTCAAGTGTCACTTTTACGGTGAAACCTCTGACCACTCCCTTTTTTTATTTAATTGCTACCACTCCCCCATCCTACACATGGCCAATCCTTACCAGGCACCGTTTTTCACAGCACTCATCACCTGCTCACAGACTTCTGATTTGTTTATGATCTGCTTCCCCACACCAGAGCATAAGTTCAACAAAGGCGGGATTTGTGTCTGTTTTGTTCATTGATTTACTCCCTGTTCCCAGAATAGTGCCTGGCACATAGTAGCTCTGTCAATAAGTGTCTGTTAAATAAATGAATAAAGCACATGGCAGGCCCTTGATGAACAGTTCATGTTTGCTGGGTGAACAGACCGAATCTCATGAACAAGCACATGAACAGCAGCACAAGTGTGTTGAGCACTGACTCTGTGAGGGACACTGCAGTGAGCTTCGTGTGCATTGCCCCTACCAGTCCTGGGAGGCAGCTCCCCCACATTATAGATAAGGATTCCTGGCATTCCTGTCCTGAATCTGCTGCACAGTCACAGTGTGACCTTGTGTAGGTCACTGACGCCTAGACTATCTTCTGCTCTATGGTTCCCTGTGCATCCCCGAAGGACTGTGTCCTTGTCCTTTTTGCCACAGGGACCACACCCCATCATAAATTCTCTCTCCTGAACCACCTGGCCTCCACACAGGTAGAGCCCATGACTTACTCATCTCTGCGTCTCTATCACCTGGCAGTTGTCCCATATATATAGGATGACTACATTAATAAAAGTAAAATAAAGAACTCAAGCTAGAACCTGGGTCAGCAAGTAATGGTGTGTGTGTTGCATAGCCCCTCCCCTTTCTTCAACCCTGGCACACAAAGCAAATGAACCCTTGTACCCTTTCTGTCTAAGCATGCACTCAGCCTCAAAATCCTTCTACATACCCCACTCCAGACAACTCTTCCCATCCCATTAGAGCTGGCAGAGCAAATGTATAAACCATCTCTGACATGGAAATGATTGCTAGAAGATTGCCAAACCAACTCCCTCTTCTTTGCCAGCATGCATGCTTCATTTCCCATTCTTCTTTAGGGGAACTTTGCCATGTGACAGAGCCCCAGCTGACAGAATGTGTGTGGGATGATGGGCACCACATCCAGGGCTGGCCCATCCACACCTCCTACATGGGAGCTTCCATGCTCCTCCCCTCTGGATTGATGCAGACAAGCACCGTGATGTGGAGCCTTGATATTAAAGAGCTCAGAGCCATCTGATGACCAGGAAGGCTCATTGACAAGAGCAAGAGATAAATACTAATTGCATATTTGATACTATACAATTCTAAGTTTGTGTTACAGAAACTAGCTTTACCTTAACTAACACACCTGGGCTGCTTTTTCTTTTCTTTTTTTTCCAAAATCTTTCTTCTAGTTCTACATTTTTAATAATTCAAAACCTTTTTGTTATCTAAGTATCCAAAGACATTTTCTAATAGCTTAATGAGACATGTGAACTTATGGTTGTTTTATATTATATTTGAGGGCACTGTGTGCTCAACAAGTAAACTTTTAACTCTGGAGAACACAATGAATTGCATGATGCAATGTTTACCTTCAAAATAAGACATGTCTGTGAAATGATTGACTCTCCCAAAGCACTATCTCAAGAAATGCAGCAACAAATGACATTATCAACAGGAAATAACATAACTACATCACTGCCTGTGTGCCTTGGGCAAATTACTCACCCCTACACCTACCACCAACACCCCAGACTTCCATTTCCTCCTTCAATAACACATGCATAACAACTGCACATACCTCATTGGATTGAGGGTACTTTAAGTAAATATGGGTGATGTTCTCATAACAGTGATTGGCACAAAGTAAATGTTCTATAAATGTTAACTACCATTTGGTCAGGAAGGATAGATCACTGTGGGCTAGAATGGCAGAAGATGAGTGTACTGATGGCTAAGAAAGGATATGATGTGGGGAGGAGGTAAGGGTAGGAATGCATATCTTATGTTCAGGAAACAGTGAGGAAATCAGTCTGAATATGTTACAGAGATGTTGCAGCAAGGGATAATTCTTTTTTTTTTAATTTTTTACTGTTGACACTATTATACATGTCCATTTTGTGCCCCCTTTGCCCACCTCCTCCCAGCCCCAATCCCTCCTTCCCCCGACCTTCATGACACTATTGTCTGTGTCCATGGGCTAGAAGCAAGGACTAATTCTTACCAGGACAAGATTCTGAAGGTGCCTACATTCTGGAATGAGAAATCAGTACTTTAACTTCTTTTTTGGAAAAGTACATGATGAAGGAAGGAAGGGTAGATATGTGGTTGCATAGATGAAGGAATGAAAGGAAGGAGGAAGAGGACAGGAAGAAACTCAGGAGGAAAGAAAGGAAAGAGAGAAAAGAAGGACAAAAAGGACAGTGTAGCATAGTAGAAAGAAATCATGCTTTAGAAGGAAAAAGCTTTGAATTAATTGCCTTCTCTTGGTAAGACTCAGTTTTCTACTATAAAACAGTGGTCACGGTCTCCAGGTCACATGGCTACTTGATTAGAATTAGTAAGGTAAATCTGGGGTGCCCGGCATGGTGTCAGCCAGTAGGATAAGTTCAGTCAGTCAGTCATAGGCTGAAATTGTATGTGGCACCTACAAAGGTCCTGCAGTTGGGATGAAGTTGTGTTCCACAACTATTAGCTTTCCCCTCCTCATGCTATTTAGTTAGTAAAAGCCATGCTTGCTGATACAACAGCATTAAAAGCTTGGTCCCCAGCCAGAATTTGGTGAGAACACAAACCTGTAGTCAACAGGAACAAGAACAAAAGCCTAGAAAATGCCACAGTTTCACCAAGTGCTGAGCAGTGTTTCGAATCTTCATGCATCCCTATCAAGGTGCAGGCCAGAGAGGCAGCGAGTGTACCCATGGCTTCCCCTCATTCTGCCTAACTGAAATGTGCCCAGGTCCTCTCCAATGCATGTTTGCATACCTGGCTCCCTTCCTGTCACCTGCATTCAAGAAAGAGCGACCTACACACTTCACAATTTCTCAGTCATGCTAAAATTTCTGCCTGTACTTTCTGCATTTAAAAGAATGAAGAAGGAAGAGCCTGGATGGCAGAGTTAAGAATGACAGTTACAGAAATAGGTTCTCATCCAACACTCTAGTGGACCGTGTAGCCTCTGCCCAGTGGTTCTGCAGTGCTGGCTGTCACAGCGAGACATCAGAGGCAGGTGCTGGTGGTTTCTCAATGAGTTTGTTTGTATTCCTGAAACACCAGAAGTGTTAGGAAAAAACAGTATGGGAAGAGGAGGGGATAGAAGTAGGATAAGAGCAGAATATCCTTTAAAATTATCAGAAAAAAAGTGACCTGAGATGGAAAGGAGAACACGAAGCAACACTGCTTGCCACAGAAATGAAGCTGAAGACAGAAAGTTGTCACAGCCCAGCAGAGTGAAAGCTCTGGAGGAGACATACTCAGAGACTTGTGGAGTTCTGCCAGACATTCACCTTTGCAGGGCTCAGTGCAAAATGAAATGAAATGTGGGGCCCCCCTGCCCAGTGGATTTTCTTCCACTATCTTTCTCTCAACTTGTCATGGTGCTTTTTATATACTATTTAACATCATTCTAAGTAAGAAAAAATTAAAATTTTAAATTATTAGCATGAATTTTACCATGCATCTTTGTATCATGTGGTACCCATTTAAAAATGCATTTAACTCGTATGCAGAATCACAAAATTACACAGCTCATATTCCATAGCTTATGCATGCATATGAATTTCATTCTTACCATAACAGTGGAAACACTGTGCCAAACTAAATTAACTGCTTTTATTTCACCTCTTTATTTTAATTTTTATTTATTGATTTGAGAGAGAGAGAGGGAGAGAGAGGAACATCAATTTGTTGTTTCATTTATTTATGCTTTCATTTGTTTTCTTATGAGAGACTTGACCAGGGATCAAACCCACAACCTTAGTGTATCAGGATGATGTTGTAACCAACTAAGCTACCTGGCCAGGGTGTTATTTCACTTCTCAATATGAGCATTTCTACCAACATTCTTACCTCTGGCTTATCAATTAGTCCAGAAGGAGTAAACGGAAAACCAATTATGTGTTGCTCAATATTTTCCTTTCCTTCTATGTCATTGTTTTCAGCATCAGTGGCTGCCTCATACAGGGAAGTAACACGAGTAAGACAGGATATGATTGGGCTCCTAGATCACTGGTGTTTCTTAGAATATCATTGCATTCTTTCTGAGTTCCCAGCAAGTTCTGGTTTGAATGAAAAGTGAGGCCTCTCTGGGCTGTCAGCTCCCTAACTTGTACTTCCTTTCTTAAGAGGTAAAATGTAAATGAGAGAACTGGACAATTAGAAGGGATGAGCCCTCCTAGCAGAGAGAACTAACAAGATCCGAAGCCCAGAAATGAGACTCTGCACCAGTGAGAATGGCATTGTAACGGGGCACAAAGGTTCTTGAGTGTTTCAATTACTTTATATATGAACCCACTTAATTCTCATTACCCTATGAGATAATTACTATCATTATCCTCATTTTCCAGATGAGGAAATCAAGGCTCAGGAAGTAAGGTAACTTAACCAGAGTCATACAGTTTGTGAGTGGCAAAACCAGGATTTAAACCCAGGCTGACCCTAAGCTCCCCACCATCATATTACCTTGCTATGAAGCTTAATTTGGGCTATTCTGACTCCTTCCCACTCTCTCCAATCTCCATATTGTACATACCCTATAGCATTTATCACATGGGACTGAAATAATGTACCCATCTCTGAGCTCTGAAGGTGAGAGCTATAGATGTTCATCTCTACATCTACCTGGCACAAGTAGGTGCCCTGGAACACTGAAAAAAAGTGAGCAAATGTGGTTCACTGCGAGCAGTCCTGCTGGACACCTGATGACAAACTCACAGGGCTAATTTTAGGATCTCTGTGACTTAGCTGGAGAAACCTCTCAATCTCAGGAGATAATGGGAAAAAGAGAGTCATCTGGAAAGTGCCCACCTTCTATGACTCAGAACCATCTCCAGGAACTCTCCCAGTTCCTTGAAGACACTTATTTGTCATGAACAGAGAGGATTTGGCATTGAGTTTAAAACCCAGGACCCTATGAAATAGGCTGTGTAGACTGATATACCACAGCTACCACCTAACCATCTTCAGAAAAATGGGCCAAGAGGTTGCTCATTTTAAGACAGGACAGCTTCTTATCAACTGTTTGGAGCTGTGTTCTCAGCCTGGGAGTGAGCTAGGGAAAGATGTTGCAAGCCCATCTATCCTGTATGCTTCAGGGATATGCGGTTCAAGGGTACAGGAGGCTTACCATTGACCCTTAGAGGTCATCTTGCCAGAGAAGAATGTGCCTTTAAATATACTTTCTGGGCTACCTGGAGTGCTTTTTTAATGCCACAGAAGTAAAACTTCACAAATCTTGAGCAAGGGCCCTAGTACCATGTCCCCCAGTCCTGGTGGTACTCAAGTGATGCACAGGTCCCTCTTTGTCCCTTTATGTACCTATCTATTTCTATTGATTTCTGTTCTCCAGTTCTCAAATGGAAGATCCTTAAAGGTTGGGTTTCTTCCACCTTTACCACTGTATCGCCAGTGTCTGGCAATGATAGGCACGCAAATATTTGTTGACTATGTGATGCAAAAATGACTGGATGAACAGCTGCCAAATTTGAAGCAATATTGCTGCCTAACTAACCATTCCCAAGCCCAGTGGCTTAAATCCACAGGCATCTATCATTGCTCATGAGTTCATGGGCCAGCTGGGTGGTTCTGATGACTGGGCCAGGCTTGCCTGAGCTTACCAGGGCTAGCTCATGTGTCTGTAGGCAGCTGGCAGGTTGGCTGATGGCCAGCTGGCCTAGGACAGCCTCACTCACATATCTGGTGGTTGGTTAGCCTTTGAGAAAATTTAAGGGGTGACTGGGTCACAGGTCTCTTATCCATCTGGCCACCATGGCCATCATTCTTGCCACATGGCCACGGCAAGTTTCCAAGAGTGCAAGGCCTAGGCTCAGAACTGGCACACCATCACTTCCTCTGAGCCAAAGCCAGCCACAGGCCAGCCCAAATCCCCAGAATTCTGGAGAGGGGGAAACAGACACCAGTTCTTGATGGAACTCACCCCACAAGGGATGTATTATAGCCATTTTGGCAGTCTACCTTACAGGTGTGTTTCCAAAGCTATGGCTGAAAATATAATACAAATTATATGTTACACAGGCAATGCATTGTTGGAGGTTCCTTGAGCTATGTTTCAAGGAGATGGACTATTACTAACACAAGTCATCATTTGTCATCATGCTGCCTATCAGGCTCTAAGAGCATCAATAGTAAGGACTTAAGTATTTGATTCCTCCGAGTAGGGGAAGGAGTTAAAACAATCAGTATCATGATGATCATAATTTTTAAGTAATATTAAAAGGAGAGGGAAGAGCAATATCTATTGTACAAGTCCCAATTACATGCCAAGCACAGGGCAGGGCCTTTTGTACACATTGTTTCTAGTTCTTACAAGCCCCAAAGAGGACTTTTTCAACCATTTCAACAAGCTCAGAAGACCAGCTTGCCTAAAGAGTGGTGACAGAACTCAAGCTTAGGTCTGCCAACTTCAGAATGAGGGCTTTTCTCATTAGGCTATGCTCACATCTGAATATTCCAGGAAGAGAACACAAAGTGGGGAAGTAATTCGCTTTGCAGGGCTTGACCCCCTGGTACTTAAGAACATTCCTGGCCCTGCAGTGCCATCTTGCCTCTGCTAGAAAAGCCTTATGGTCAGTGCTGGGTCAAAGTTTTAGTAGCCATGAGGGCAGCTGTGTTATTGAGGCTCCTATTGTCTGATGACTTAGAGAAACAGTATAGCTTAATCTTATTAATTCATATTGATTTATAGCTTGGCTCTTTCCACGAAGGATTTAAGGAAACTTGCAACAAAAACAATATAGATGAAGATAGAATCCCGGAAATCAAATGGTGTTAGAAATACATTCCCAGAACCAATGTTCCCATGGATCTTTTACTGTCTTATGTGGAAAATGGAAATCATCATGTTAGAATCTCAGCCCTAGGAGAAGCTGTAGTGGGTTTAAAACTAGAGAACATAAAAACCACTGGGGAACGTGTTTAAAATACGGATTACCTAATCCCACTCTCAGAGACTAATTCAGATGGTCTGCATGAAGCCTTAAAACATGTTTAAAGGAAATTTTAGATTTCTCAGGCAATTCGTTTCAAGCGGCAGAGAGATTATACTCTGAGGAACCCTGATAAAATTCAACCAATTAACAAAGAAGGAATCCTTGCTAGTATTCACTTCTGTGCTAAGCACAGTGCTAGGCCCCAGAGGTAAAAAGATAAATAAGAGAATTCCTGCCTTTAAAGAGCTCAAATTCTAGCCACAGAGACAGTGAATTATACAACCAACAGTGACACAATGTACTTAGGGGCACAAATCTTTTGAGGAATGTGGGTGTCAGCTATGAGGTGTCTCTGTGGGGAATGATGGTTAAAAGTAAAGGCTCTGCAGGTGAACTGTCTGCAGGTGATGAATCCTTGCTCTGCATTTCCTAGTTGTATAACCTTGAGTAGGGAATTTAATTTCCCAAGGACTTGGCTTTCTTTTTTTTTTAATCCTCACCTCAGGATATGCTTATTGATTTTAAAGAGAGAAAGAAAGGAATAGAGAGAGAGACATCGATGTGAGAAATATCAATCAGTTGCCTCCCATATGTGCCCTGACCAAAAATAAGAACCCACAACTTAGGTATGTGCCCTGACAGAGAATCGAACCTGCAGCCTTTTGGTATAGGGGAAAACACTCCAACCAAGTGAGCCACACCTGGCCAGGGTGGACTTGGCTTTCTTAATTGCAAAGTGGTGATAAGGGTAGTACTTACCTTATTGGGTGGTAAGAATTCAATTACAGGATACATTTGTAACATGTTATATCTCAGAGTTTTAATCTGTGTGTTGTCTATGTTTTCCTACACTGACTGCTGCAAAAACCGCCTTAATGTTGTTGTTGGTGGTGATGGTGTTAAAGGTAGTGGTGGTGATGGTGATGGTGGTCATAATGGTGGAAGTTGCAGTGATGACAGGGGTGATGATGGTGATGGCGTCTAACCTCTCCTGAGTCTACTTGGAAACAAAAACAATGACTAAAAGGACAGTCACAAAACAAGAAAAGAAAGATCCTGATGCCTGACTGCAGAGAAAATCTTCATTTCCCAATTTTCAAAGAAAGAGAAAAGAGATTTGAGGTGAGGAGTAAGAGATAATGAGTTCCACTTTGGCTAATAAGTTTGAGATGAACAGAATTTCCAGCTGGTGGAAAGGTGGTCCTGTAGCTTTGGAAAAAGATGAAAGTAGGAAATGTAGACTTGAGGATCCGTTACACATGCAGAGAAGGTACTGGGAAGAGAAAATGCAAGGAACCTCTATAGGAAAAGAAGAGGAGAGAGAAGATACAGGGGCAAAATTAGAAGTGCAATGGTAGGACACCTCCCTTTATAGGTATAGTAGCTTAGTCAGTTACAAATTTAACTCATTTCTACTTTACCCGAAAAAAAATCATAGGAAATACTACCTAATGCTTTGCTAAAATCACGATATGCTACATGTATATTTCAACATGATGTTTTCATCTAATTCTCAGCAACCTATGCTAGATCCAGTGCTTCTTGCTTTTTTTTCCCCTATGTGATCACAATTACCACTTAAAAAATCCTTTTATATCTTTTCCAGGTATCTTTCTGGTTTTATTTGAAATTTCAAGATTCTACCATTGTTCCATTTTTGGAAAATTAGAACATTTTCCCTCTGCAGATATCTAGTTTTCATTATGTCTCAAAGATCACATACTACAGTTTCACAGTTTTAGCTACAAATTGTCTCCTCTTGCGTATAACTAGTGTTAACCTGTGACCTCTGAATTCATCCATTAATGCTCCACATTCTCTTGAGATATCTCACCCATCTTTGAGTATTGTTCCTCCCAAACCACATTTGTTCTTTTCCGTCCAGTTTGAATACTTATTTCCTTTACAGAGATAGTGGAAGAATACCATCCTGAGTCAGAATATTGAATTTCCTGGAAATTCAACTCATGGCTATTCATAAAAGGACATGTCTCTATACCTAGAACATTCATTCCTACACCTCTACATCTGCCCTTAGGACCTGACCACTACTCATATCAGCCACCTACTTCTGCTCCATACCACTTCACACTTCTTGATCCACTCCACGCCCAATACTGCTTTTTGGTCACTAAAGAGACTGGTTGGGATTCTCATGATTAACCAGAGAAGAAGCCCTGGGCCAGAAGCAAAACCTATTTCATAGTCCAAAAACCTAAATAGGATAGATTGGACCACCCTAAGGAATTTGGGAGGACCCCAAAATTCATTCATTTATTTTACCATTATTTCTTAGTTACTAGTCTCTATGACAGCACTAGACTTAACAATAGTGAGCAAATAAAGTCCATCGAGGAAGAGAGATACTAATCCAATTAGCCCACAATTAAGTATAAAATTTAGACTCTTAGGTACTATGAGAAAAGGCAGGGTAAGTGATTCTCCAATAATATAATATAGAAATATTCTGACCTAGTCGGGTATATCAGGGAGGTTTCCTTGAAGAGAGGACCACAGAACCAGGATCCAAAGGCTGTGCTGAAATTAACCAGTTTAGGGTTTCTCACCCCTGAAGGCATATTAGAATCAGCTGTGGATCTCTTTAAACGCTGACAACCAGCTCTTCTCTACAGACCAATGAAATTTATTCAGTGGTAGGCCCAAGCACTGGTATTTCTAGGATTCCTCCTCCCACACCCCAGGTGGGTGTGTCCAAGGTCTGGAACCACCAAACAAGGAGAAAGAGACTGGGGCTGAAGGAAAGGACATGTGCAAGCCCCATGAAGGAGACAGACGTGGACATCAGCAGAACCTAAAGAAGGCTAGTATGGCTTGAGCATGGAGAGCAATAGGGCACTCAGTTGTAGATGAGGCGAAAAAGGAGGGCAAGGGCCAGGCAGGGCCATGTGGGCCATGTAGGCCATGTTAAGAATTTTGTGTTTGTTTTTTATTTTAGTATTATTAAAAATTTGGTGAAGTTGGTTTTTAAAAAGAAAATATTAGTGGGGAAGGATCCACAATCTGAAAAAAAAAATCATTCAGAACAGATTGGAGGGAGCAGAAGGGGCTACAGTTAGAAGGGAAAGGGGCATCTGCCTGATATACAGGCTGAGCACTAGAGGACAAGCAGTGACCTCTGTCCCTGGGGCAGTGGGAGAAGACACTGTGAAATCTGTCCATGAGAGGGGTTTGCCTAGCCAAGCGGGCAGAGCATTTTGGCAGCCTCAAAGAGCACTAATCAACAAGTTTGGCTGAAACCCCTCTTTTTGGGGAGCACCAGACATAACAGCTTCAACAGCTCTACTTGGCAAAGGGCAGGGCAACACTGCCACCATCTAGGCAGCCCACTGGAAGCCATATGCCCTGCTTAATTCTTCCACCAACCTACTACTCGCAGCCATGCAGATACATGAAGCCTTAATATGGTTACAGCGTTTTAAACTCCTGAGGAAGCGGGGCAGAGGGATGTGCCCGTCCAAGCATGGCGACGGGAAGGAAAATTGTCAGAAGTGATTCTTGGCTGAGATTGGCAACATACACTGTCACTTGAACCTATCAATAGACCGAGCTGATGATGTTTTTCACTTAACACCTAGCGACGAGGCTGTCAGAAACTGGCAGGAGATCCTTGCACACCCTGCCAAGGGAGAGGAACATGAAAATCTGTCAAAATTCATGCTTGCTAATAAATATACCCCTGGAATTCTTTTTTAAGGAAACCAGAGTTTTAGATGTCTAGGCAACATTTGCCAGGAATTCAAAAAGCCTGATCAAGCCAGGAGGTTTCACTCCAGCTCCAGTTTTCACGTGTCTTTGGCTTGCTGGCAGAGGAGAGGGATGAGGCAGAGGTAGAGCTCCAAAGATACTAATCATTGTAAATTCTAGCATGGGGTCTGCAGTCTCTGGGCAAAGTGAGCAGACACACGTCATACCCTAGGCTCCAGGGACATCCTCTAGGTCAGAGGATTGGGGGCAGATTCCCAATAGTACCTATATCAGTAGAAAGCATAGGGGCTCAGTGGAAGGTTCAGAGGGAAGGTGCAATAACCAGAAACCAATGCTATCTGGCTGCTGTACAGTCACTGGTACTGTTCAATGAATATTCCCAATATGATCGCACTTGCCAACCCTCTGGAAGCTAGGTGAGGTCATGTGGCTGCACTGGCCAATGGAAGTGATGACACTCTGCTTCAGGGTGGAAGCTGTAAGAGCCAATGCACATTTTGCATTTGTGCTTTCCTCCTGCCCCAGTGACTTGCAGCAGTGGCTGCTCCAATAGCTGCATCCCAGAGCAAGAATGACACAGAGCAGTACCCCAGCTAACCTGCAACAGACACGGAGATTAATTGTTATGTCATTGAGATATGGGGATTGCCACAGCATAGTTCTGCCTCCATGGCTCTGTCTGTTAGAGCCATTTTGAACAATGCCTTCTTGCTTTCCTCATGTTCTTCCCTGTAAGGGGAATGGTTTATTGCACGGTGATTATAGTCTAACATGCCCCTGTTCTGATTTACCAGTGATGATTTTGGATGAGGTTCTTAAAGTCCCTAAACCTCAGTTTCTTTACCTCTAAACTGTGAGTAATAATACTATTCAGCTTGTAAGGTTCTTGCAATAATTAAATAAAATAATGTCTAGAAATGATTAGCTTTTATTGCATGCTGTGCAGAAAATAGTCAACATAGCAGGTTTGCTTTCTAAGGACTGCTATCCTTAGAAAGGTCTGCATGCAAAGTTGACCCTTGGCTAGCATGTGGGAACTTGGATTTCAGGGGGGTTCCCATCATACCAAAACTAATAAAAGTGCCCACTATACCTAAACTGTTTATACAAACCATATAGTTTATGATAAATCTCTGCTTTTCTTCTGGAGTCTGGAATTTTGGTAGTGCTAGTCAGAAGGAGCCTACATGCCCAGCTCTCAGGAAAACCTGTGGGCACTGGATCTTTGACAATATTTCACGGTAGACAACATTTCACACATGTTGTCATAACTCATTGTTAAGGAATAAGAGCATGTGTGTGTCCCCACTAGAAGAGGACTCTCGAAATCTTGTGCCTGTTTTCCTCCAGACTTTGTCCCAGGCACTTTTTCTTTTTGCTGATTTTGCTTTGTACCCTTTCACTGTATAAGTATTAGCCATGAGCCCAACTATATCCTGAGTCCTGTGAGTCATATCACCAAAACTGGGAGTGGCTTAGGGGACTTAAAAGTACTGTTTGCTTTAAGTTAACAATAAGTGCAAGTATTGTTAATATTAAAAGTAAAACAAAGGGAGATGCATAGAAAGAAATGAAAATAGCTAATTCATAGATAACCACAAAATAAAAATACCAGGAGACTGCCTTACATCCCAAAAGTACTTATTCAACTATTAACAGGTTAGAATGGTGACTTATCTAGCCTAAGATTCCAAAAAGTACATTCCTATTGGACTAGCATTGGCCACAGACATTGAGTCTGTCTCTGACACAAGTAGCCATAACTACAGTGACCGGATAAAAACAACAATGCTAGGAGCATCAGAAGCCAATGTCTACTGAGCATTATTCCCCAACTCCTATACACATCATCTTATTTAATCCTAACAACAGCACTCTGGGGTAGGAATAATTGCAATCCCTGAAAACAGGTGAGGAAACAAACACAGAGAAGATTTAGCCATGTGCTAACTGGACAGCATCACAGTTGAAGGTGTGGACTTGGAGTTCAGGCCACCTTGGTTCCCATTTTAGCACTGTAAGTTACCTGGGGCTGTCATAGAAAGTAACCATCAACTGGTGGGCATAAAACAACAGAAATTTAGGCTCTCGGAGTTCTGAAAGCCAAAAGTCAAAAATCACAAGGTGTCAGCCAGGCCATGCTCCCTCTGAAAGGTCTATGGGAGGATCCTTCTTTATCTCTTTCAGCTTCTGGTGGTTCCATGTGTTCCTTGGTTTGTGGCCTCATCCCCCCCAATCTCTGCCTCTGTCTTGAGATGGTTTTCTCCTCTTCTGTGTCTGTCTCTCCTCCATGAGTTTCTAATAATGACACTTGTAACTGGATTTAGGGGATACCCAAATATTCCAGGATGATTTTATCTCAAGATCCTTAACTTAACTGTATCTGGAAAGGCCATTTACAAATAAGGTCACATTCACAGATTCCATAGGCATATCTGCTCGGGGCCACCATTCAGCCCACCACAAACACCAACAGTTATTTTCGTGCCATTGCAGGGCAGTTACCTAATATTTCAGCATGTCACAGAGCTCTAAGGGCAAGTGAGGCAGTGCATGAAAAATGTTCAGCATGTGGTCTGACATATAGTAAGAGCCCAATAAACATCAGATGCTATTATTTCCCATCATCACATAATTGTTCAGCGGAAGGACCAGGATTTGAACCAGGCACATGTAATTGCTATTCAGTTTTACTTCACTCAGAGAATAGTTAAGAAGGGGGACTGAAGAAATCTTTGTAGACCCAATGGTTGCTCACCTATCAACCTACAGTCATTCTTACTAGGTAGGACCCTTTTAAATACTCTTTAGGTCCAGAACTTGTGAAGGAGCTGAACTCCCTCCAGACCTCTTCCTAAGGCCCTCAAAGAATAATTCTTAAGAATCTGCCCTGTTTCACGTGACATCTCAAAAACCCTGACAGTAATTACAGCTGCCACACTAGAGTGCTTTGAGGGTTATCAAGTTAATGACTATAAAGTCTGTGGAGCTCTTCAGAGGAAGAAGCCATAAAAATCAGATAAATAAAACAGTCAATCAGCACGTGTTTATTGTGTCCACAGGGTGCATAACAGTGTACTCAGAAACAGAGATTGAAGGGGAGAAAAGCAAGGAAAAAGAAGGAAAAAAGTTAGTTCAACCAAAGTCTTTCTAGGCTAGAGTACAAGGCTAGCTATAAACTAAAGAGCTAGAGAACCCCAAGGCTTTAAAAAATGAAGAAGTTGCCAACAAATCAGTGGGGAAAAGATAAATAACTCTTGGAGGGAAAAATAGGCAGAGGATTCAAGTAGGCAGTTTACAAATAAATAAATAATAAATTCAACTAGCCAATAAGCAATGAAGAGATGCTTAACTGTTCTCATAATTAATCACAACAATAACAAGATATCATTTTTCGAGAGAAAGATGGCAGCGGAGTAGGAGGGAGCAGGGTCAGCTTCCTCCTGCCCACTGGTGGGATATCTGGCTGATTTTCTGAGGAGCGGAGTGATCGCCCAGCTGTATTCCAGTGTGTGGAAAGATTGACAACCAAGATTGCACACAGTTGAAAGATCAGACAGTAGGGAGTCTGCTTTGGAGCAAAGGGGTCCCTCGGGCCCAGCGGGGAGCTGGGAAGACTGCGGATCCAGCTGCGGCAGCTGCCCGGTCTGTTGCAGGAGCCTGGGGAGGGAGCTGGATTGGGGTGTGTGAGTAGCCAAAGCAGGCACATGCATCTGTTGGGAGAGGCTCAGTCCCCAGCAGGCTGGGGGTCGGTACGTGGGGACTGATCCACAGAGGCTGGCAATCCCAGTAGGAGGAATTGGAGATTGAACTGAACAGGAAATCCGAGGCCCAGAGCTCCCAGACCAAGCGCACCCTGCGAAGCCAGTCAGGGGTGGCTGGGGTGTGTGCGGGACCGGGTGCCCAGGCCCGCAGCTTGCAAGTGCCGAATCCAGAGACAAAAGCAGTCAAGGAATACAGGGGCGCGGAGCTCACTCCTGGAGGGCCTGAGACACAACCCAGCCACTGTGATCGGAGACCTGCGGTGCAGACTCCCTCCATGGGAGAAAAACAGAGGAGCCCCATCGAGCCCCACTGAGAGGAGACACAGACCTCACAAACTCTGACTCAGTATGGAGGCCAGGCAGCCCAGAAGGGGTGCTGCGAATTCCTAGCAACTTGGCTGGAGGCAGGACAGCAGCTAAGAGTACAGTTCAGGAAGAAAGAAAAGGAAACCTGATATCTTCCCAGCCTGTCGCAAACAAAAGGACCAGAGGAGCAGGCCTGACAGGACACTTTTAAAGCCAGCCAACAGAAGTCTTTTTTTTTCTTTTCTTTTTTCTTTCTTTTGTTTACACTTTGTTTCTTTATTTGTTTTCCCCCACCCTTCTTCCTATCTGTCCTTCTATATTTTTTTAATTCCTTCTACCTTCCCTTCATTTAGTATTCCTAGTTTTCTCTTCTTTTTATTTCTTATTATTTTTTATTTTATTTTATTTTAGTATGATTTTTTCTTTATTTTTCTTTTCCCCTTTTTCTTCTCTTTCTTTTTCTTCTTTTTCTCCCTTCGCCCCTCTTCTTTATCCACAGGTGAGCCATTAAAACCTGGAATTGTGAAGAGAATAGAGTGGGATCCAGACAAGAGTCAGCCCAAAAAACAGAGACAGTGACACAAAATTAACTTCGCTGCTCCAGAAAACTTGACAGATCAATTTAAGAATCAGAGGCTAGCAAGAAGAATCACACAAACAATGGGAAGACAAAGAAACAATCCCCAAATGAAAGGAAAGGAGGAAGCCCCAGAAAGAATGATAAATGAAACAGAGGCAAGCCAACTATCAGATGTTGAGTTCAAAGCATATGTTATCAGGCAGCTCAAGAAACTCGAGAACCTTGATGAACTCACAGAAAACTACCAGAAACTACAGGGAAACTATAATGAACTCACTGCAAACTATGTCAACATGAAAAAGAAATAGAAACTATTCACAAGGGCCAAGAGGAAATGAAGAATACATTATCTGAACTGAAGAACACAATAGAAGGAATCAAAAGCAGGCTCGATGAGGCAGAGGATCAGATCAGCGAGCTGGAGGACAAGGTTAAAAAAAGCACCCAAAAAGAGCAAAAACAGGAAAAGAGGCTGAGAAATAATGAAGAGGTATTAAGGGAAATGCAGGACAACATGAAACGTAATAATATTTGTATAATAGGGATACCAGAAGGAGAGGAAGAGCAGCAAGGGATGGAAAACCTGTTCGAAAAAATAATGATGGAAAACTTCCCTAATCTGATGAAAGAAAAAGCCACACAAATCCAGGAAATACAGAGAGTCCCAATCAAAAGGAACCCAAACAGGCCCACTTCAAGACACATCATAATTAAAATGGCAAAATTCCAAGACTAAGAGAGAATCTTAAAGGCAGCGAGACACAGACAGGAAGTAACATACAAGGGAACCCCGATAAGGTTAGCAGCTGACTTCTCAAGGAAAACACTCCAAGCAAGAAGAGAATGGCAAGATATATTCCAAGTAATGAGAACCGGAGGCCTGCAACCAAGACTACTCTACCCAGCAAGGCTCTCAATCAAGATAGATGGCCAAATAAGGAGCTTCCCAGACAAAAGAAGTCTAAAAGAATACACCTCCACCAAACCAGCTCTGCAAGAGATGCTAAAGGGACTGCTTTAAGGAAAGGAAGGGAAAGAGAAAGAGTGAGGAACACAGGTACAAAAAAAATGGCAATGAATAAGTACCTATCGATAATAACCTTAAACATAAATGGATTAAATGCTCCAATTAAAAGACATAGATAGCGGAATGGATAAGAAAGCA